>JAREIS010000376.1:0-267500 GCA_030060385.1 Muscicapa striata striata | reverse complement strand
ATAGGAGCAGGACCTGGGTGAGTCTCTCCACCCTTCTCAATGCCCTGGAGGTACAAAAATCCCAGCTCAGTTTGGGAGCTGGCTCTGAGGATGTGTCTGCACTGCCTGGGCATTCCAGGAGCAGCAGGGTTTGACCTAAAGAGGGGAAATTCAGGATGGATGTACAGAAGGAATTCTTCCTCTGAGGATGAGGAAGGGCTGGGATGGAATTCCCAGAGAAGCTTTGGCTGCCCCTGGATTTATGTAAGTGTGTCCCTGAAAGGTCCTTCCATCCCAAGCCATTCCACAACTCTGATTTTTTTTTTTTTTTTTTTAATATATATATATTTTTTTTTTTTTAATTTTTTTTTTTGTGAGATAAGGAGTTACCTCCTCACTTTTCAGATAGGAGCAGCACCTGGGTGAGTCTCTCCACCCTTTTCAATGCCCTGGAAGTACAAAATCCCAGCTCAGTTTGCTCTGAGGGCTGTTCCTGCATCCTCCTGCCCCAAGAGGATGGAGCATGGAGAAGGATAAAATTTTTTAATTTAATTCCAGTGGGGTGAGTGAGGAGGAGCCAGTTCCTGGTCCTGCCCAGCTCCTTGTGGGAGTGGAGCTGTGCAAAACCAACTTACATAAAAGTTCTTGGCTGAAGGCTCAGATTTGATCTTGCATAACTTTGCTCACTGGGGCTACCAGGAAAAGGCAGGAGCAGGAACATCTCACATCCCATCTGTGCTGAGCTCTGGGGTTTGTCACTTCCTTAGGGTGGCTCCAGAGGTGCTGGCCATGTTTGGGGACCTGGATTGATGGGGAATGTGGAGATGAATAGTTTCTAGTTCTCTCTTCTCTTCCTTGTAAATCATTTACCCTCCAAGTGCTCCCCTGGCTCCCTTTGGAATCAGGTGGCAGTGCCAGGACAACACAGGGTTTGTAGTGCTTAAAAATCATTTTTCAGCTCTCAGTATCCCAAAAAATCCCTTTTTTCACATTTCCACCCTGCTCATTTTGCCCTCCCTCCTCCCAGCTGATCCTGTTGGTGTCAGCCCCACATCTTCCCTCATTTCCTCCCTCCCTGCCAACCTTCCAGTGACCCAGAGGGGGAAAATCCTGCCCAGTGATCGTTTCATCCATCCCCAGAGGGTTTGGTTTTTATTATTTTGGAGCAGAGCTGGGCTGTGGGTGCAGTAAAACCCTGCTGGTGTTGGTTTAAGCAGGTCTGGTTGAACCCTCTTGAATTGGCAGCTCTGGGACATGGGAACACAACTTCCAAAATGATCAATAAAAGTGGGGCCACCTCCCTGCAGGCACCAGCTCCCCTTTCATTAGAGCCACTCCTGCAGTCCCTGTGATTGGGAAATTGATGTTCAGCTCTAAAGAATCTCCTGTGCCACCTCTCTGTGTTTCCTCTGGAGTTTTCAGGGTAAATTGCTGCTGGATTTGCATTTAAAAGGGAGCAGTGGCACTGCTGTTCTCACTGTGTTTGGCCAGCTCTGTCCTGGAAAATTCAATATATTTTGGTGTATCAAGGGGATTGGGGAGCTCCAGGATCACCAAGTCCAAGCTGTGCCCAATCCCCACCTTGTCACCAGCCCAGAGCACTGAGTGCCACATCCAGGGACACCCCCAGGGATGGGGACTCCAAACCTCCCTGGGCAATCCCTTCCTATATTTAACAACCATTTCCAGGAAGAAATTCCAGCTGATTCCACCCTCAGCTCCCCTGGCCCAGCCTGAGGTTATTCACTCTCCTCCTGTCCCTGTTCCCTGGGAGAAATCCCAAATCCCCCCAGCTGTCCCCTCCTGTCAGGGACTTGTGCAGAACCACAAGGTTGAAATCAGTGAGCTGGAGGTCCCTCTGAATTCTTCAGAGAGAAATCAAAGTGCAAAAATTAAATTAAAACCTTTACATAAATAAAAGTATATTAAGCCACTCATATAGTAGATGTGTAAGTTGAAATTTTAAGATAAGTCAGTAAGTTTTAGTGTGAGCTCTGGTGCTTTTAGTAAGTGAAAGGTTTTAAATGCTCAAGTAGCAGTTTGAGTTCTAGTAAAAGTTAAAAAACATACTGGTGTTTTTAGTGAAGGCTTTAAACATAATAGAGCTCCAGAAGTATTAACCTCACATTTGGAGCCTCCTTTTCTGCCCCATTCCCATTTCCCAGCCCCATTCCCTCCCTGGATTCCCTCTCAGTGACTCTCCCAGGTGTGACCTCAGCAGAGCAGGGTCTGTGCTGGCTGATGGATGAGGACAGGGATTTATTTGTTATTTATTGATTTGATTTGCATCCCAGGTATTTCCCACACTGTGTAAATGTGCACCAGGAGGAGTGGGATGATGGAAATCTGGTTCATTATCCCAGAAGTGCCTTAGACACAGACTGACATTAAAATCCCCATGGAACACTCAGTGCATTCCAGATTTTGGGAGATTTTTAGGGGTGCCTGGCAAGGTGTGTTCAGCATCCCTGTGGACAGCAGAGCTTTCAGCACTTTTTGGGGGAGGTTTTTGCCAGCTCTCTGTGGGATAAGAGGCTTTTCTTAAGAGGCTTCTGCTTTTTGGGGGTGAAGAGTAAATTCTGCATTTTGGGAGTGAAGCTTTTTGAGATATTGAGATGGATTGCTTTTGGGGGTGAAACTCTTTGAGAGCAAGACAGGAGCAAATTCTGCTTTTTGGGAAGTGAAGGGAAGAGAGGAGCAAATTCTGCATTTTGAGGGTATTTTGAGTTCTTGGAAGAAAGGAGCAAATTCTGCATTTTAAGGGGGGAAGCAAATTCTTGAGGTCTTTTTGAAGAGAGGAGCAAATTCTGCATTTTGAGGGTGAAGCTTTTTGAATTCTTGAGGAAGAAAGGAGCAAATTCTGCATTTTAGAGTGAAGCTTTTTGAGGTATTGTGGAAGACAGGAGCAAATTCTGCATTTTAGAAGCTTTTGAGTGAAAGCAAATTTTTTTGAGTTCTTGAGGTAGAGGGGAGAAAGGAGCAAATTCTGCATTTTGAGGTGAAGCTTTTTGAGTTCTTGAGGAAGAAAGGAGCAAATTCTGCATTTTAGAGTGAAGCTTTTTGAGTTCTTGAGGAAGAGAGGAGCAAATTCTGCATTTTAGGGTGAAGCTTTTTGAGTTCTTGAGGAAGAGAGGAGCAAATTCTGCATTTTGAGGTGAAGCTTTTTGAGGTATTGGGGAAGAGAGGAGCAAATTCTGCATGTTGAGGGTGAAGCTTTTTGAGTTCTTGAGGAAGAGAGGAGCAAATTCTGCATTTTAGGGTGAAGCTTTTTGAGTTCTTGAGGAAGAGAGGAGCAAATTCTGCATTTTAGGGTGAAGCTTTTTGAGTTCTTGAGGAAGAGAGGAGCAAATTCTGCATTTTGAGGTGAAGCTTTTTGAGGTATTGAGGAAGAGAGGAGCAAATTCTGCATTTTGAGGTGAAGCTTTTTGAGGTATTGGGGAAGAGAGGAGCAAATTCTGCTTTTTGGGGCTGTGTGGTTTCCTGATAAGTAAAAATTTTACATGTTGATCCTCCTACCTGGTTCTCTGGCTCCTGGTTTTCCTGGTTTTGCTGATATTCCCATGGAATCTGAACGCTGACTGTCCCCTTGGGGTTGGGAGGCACCTCTGGAACAGGCACAGGCAACATTAAGGCCACACCAAGTAGGATTTGAACCAAGCTGAGAGGTGAATCCAGCAGCTCTGGATATTAAAGATGAGAAATTCCATTTCTGGCTGGCAGCTCGAGGCTGGGAAGCGAATCCTGTCCCCGAAAAGCTGGGTGGTGCTGACTCTGACTCCTTGCTTGCCTTGCCTTTGCAGCTGTCCCCTTCCCTCCCACGCAGAGGCTCACTCTGAAGGAGGTGTTTGAGGATGGGAAGCCGAGGCTCGACGTCCTCAAGAGCCACTTGGTGAAGGAGGGGAGGCTGGAGGAGGAGGCGGCGCTGAAAATCATCAACGACGGCGCCGCCATCCTGAGGCACGAGAAAACCATGATCGAGGTGGAGGCTCCAATCACAGGTCAGAGCCCAGGAATCCTGAGCAACAAAATAACAAACCAGGATAACCCCAGCAGGTTTTTGTTTTGTTTTGCTGTGTTCCACCCACGAGGTTTTTTAACTCTCCTGAGCTCTCAAAAGAGAAGATTTTGCCATGCTGGGCTGGTTTGGAGGACAGGTGTCTGTTAATAAAGGAAATGGAGAATGTAAACCCCTTCCCTCCTAATTATTATAATTCTGAAATTAAGGGGCTCTCAGGCAAAGATATGGGAATAGGAATAACAGTTCTTTACTAGGAAAATTAAAATAGAAATGCAGTATTACAGAGAACAATCCCAAACCCTGCCAGAGTCAGAATCCAAGCTGACACCCGTCAGTCAGTCAGGGTGTTGGCACAGTCCCATTCCATGGTGGCTGCATCCTCCTGCAGTGGCAGATGTGGCTCAGCTGGAGCAGTGCTCCTGGAGAAGGTGCAGTTTCCTCTGAAGGTGCAGGGATGATGTGGAAGGGTCTGGTTTTCCTCTGGAATCCAGTGGCAAAGGCTGCTCTGCTGTTCCAAATCTCAGTTTTTATCTGGGTAGGAAATGTTTGGCTCCTCCCCTGGCTGGAGCATCTCCCATGGGATGATGGAATTTTATCAGCCATGCCCTGGGACTCACTGGCCATGAACAGGAGATCTCTCCTGGAGGGAGGATGGGCTGTGGGAAGATAAAGATGATTGCCCCAGCTGGTTTAAAGCTGCCCATGAGCAGATAATGTGTGCCAGGAGATCAGGGTGGTGACAGAATACACAAATCCACATTTCTGGCCACATCAACCCAACACACACACTCTGCTCCTCGTTGCTGTTGTGACCTTGCTTTTCTCAGCTTGGTAATTTTGTGCTCTCCTTCCTCCCCCAGTGTGTGGTGACATCCATGGGCAGTTCTTTGACCTGATGAAGCTGTTTGAAGTGGGAGGATCACCCAATAACACCCGCTACCTCTTCCTGGGGGACTACGTGGACAGAGGCTACTTCAGTATAGAGGTGACCAAGGAGGTGGAGCTTGGGTGTGCTGGGGGGTAAAGGAACCCAAAGTGTTGAACCTCTGCTAAAATCCAGCTCAGAATCAGTTAAATACAGCTCAGAATCAGTTCAAATGTACCTCAGAATCAGAAAAATGCAACTCAGTAAAATATGACTCAGAATCAGTTGAAATGTAGCTCAGAATCAGAAAAAGGCAACTCAGTTAAATACAACTCAGAATCAGTTCAAATGTAGCTTAGAATCAATAAAATCCAGCTCAGAATCAGTTAAAACGAGCACAGAATCAGTAAAATGCAGCTCTGTAAAATCCAGCTCAGAATCAGTTCAAATGTAGCTTAGAATCAGTTCAAATGTAGCTCAGAATCAATAAAATCCAGCTCAGAATCAGTTAAAAGGAGCACAGAATCAGTAAAATGCAGCTCAGTAAAATATAACTCAGAATCAGTTCAAATGTAGCTCAGAATCAATAAAATCCAGCTCAGAATCAGTAAAATGCAGCTCAGTAAAATAAAACTCAGAATCAGTTCAAATGTAGCTTCAAATCAGTAAAATGCAGTTCAAAATCAGTTAAAACCAGCTCAGAATCAATAAAATTCAGCTCAGAATTAATTAAGTTCAACTCAGAATCAGTTCAAATGCAGCTCAGAATCAGTAAAAGGCAGTTCAGATTAGTAAAATGCAGCTCAAAATGTGTAAAATTCAACTCAGAATCAGTTCAAATGCAGCTTAGAATCAGTAAAATGCAGCTCAGTAAAATACAGCTCAGAATCAGTTCAAATGCAGCTCAGAATTAGTCAAATGAAGCTCAAAAATCTGTAAAATGCAATTTAAAATCAGTTCAAATGCAGCTCAGTAAAATACAGCTCAGAATCAATTAAATCTAGCTCAGCATCAGTAAATTACAGCTCCAAATCATTAAAATCCAACTCAGAATTAGTTCAAATCCAGCTCAGAATGAGACCAAACAGCAAACCCAGATCTCTCCTGCTGGATTTACCCTCCAGTGGAGTTCTGCATGGGCAGGAAAATGATGTTGCAATCTGTGGATCCTGTCACAGTGACAGTGAGGTGGCAGTGATGGGGTTAATGTCCAACCTCTGCCTTCTGGAGTGGTTTCAATGTCACTTGGAGCTGTCACTCAGGGACAGGCAACAGGATCCCAGCAGAGAGTGGGAAGCAAATGTTGGAAAAGCTGAAGGATTCAGGATTGAGCAGGAATCAGGAAGAGAAAGAGGCAGAGTCACTGCTGCCCTCTGAAAAATCTGGAATGGGGTCAGGAAAAGCAGCAAAAGTCACCTGGGCTGGGACAGGGGTTTGAAGCTCCCTGGAATTCCATGAGCAGGAAATTGGGGAGTTCTTGGTGTGGGGGATAAAGGATTCAGTGGATCCCTGTGGAGCAGGAAATTGGGGAATTCTGGGTGTGGAGGATAAAGGATTCAGTGGATCCTTGTGGAGCAGGAAATTGGGGAATTCTGGGTGTGGGGAATAAAGGATTCAGTGGATCCCTGTGGAGCAGGAAATTGGGGAATTCAGGGTGTGGAATAAAGGATTCAGTGGATCCCCGTGGAGCAGGAAATGGGGAATTCTGGGTGTGGAAGATAAAGGTTTCAGTGGATCCCTGTGGAGCAGGAAATTGGGGAATTCTGGGTGTGGGGAATAAAGGATTCAGTGGATCCCTGTGGAGCAGGAAATTGGGGAATTCTGGGTGTGGAGGATAAAGGATTCAGTGGATCCTTGTGGAGCAGGAAATTGGGGAATTCTGGGTGTGGGGAATAAAGGATTCAGTGGATCCCTGTGGAGCAGGAAATTGGGGAATTCAGGGTGTGGGGAATAAAGGATTCAGTGGATCCCCGTGGAGCAGGAAATGGGGGAATTCTGGGTGTGGAAGATAAAGGTTTCAGTGGATCCCTGTGGAGCAGGAAATTGGGGAATTCTGGGTGTGGGGAATAAAGGATTCAGTGGATCCCTGTGGAGCAGGAAATTGGGGAATTCTGGGTGTGAATAAAGTTCAGTGGATCCCTGTGGAGCAGGAAATTGGGGAATTCTGGGTGTGGGGAATAAAGGATTCAGTGGATCCCTGAGGAGCAGGAAATTGGGCAATTCTGGGTGTGGGGGATAAAGGATTCAGTGGATCCCTGAGGAGCAGGGAATTGGGGAATTCTGGGTGTGAAGGATAAAGGATTCAGTGGATCTTGGGGAATAAAGGATTCAGTGGATCCCTGAGGAGCAGGAAATTGGGGAATTCTGGGTGTGGGGAATAAAGGATTCCATGGATCCCTGTGGAGCAGGAAATTGGGCAATTCTGGGTGTGGGGAATAAAGGATTCAGTGGATCCCTGTGGAGCAGGAAATTGGGGAATTCTGGGTGTGGAGGATAAAGGATTCAGTGGATCCCTGTGGAGCAGGGAATTGGGGAATTCTGGGTGTGGGGAATAAAGGATTCAGTGGATCCCTGTGGAGCAGGAAATTGGGGAATTCAGGGTGTGGGGAATAAAGGTTTCAGTGGATCCCTGTGGAGCAGGAAATTTAGGAATTCTGGGTGTGAAGGATAAAGGATTCAGTGGATCCTGGGGAATAAAGGATTCAGTGGATCCCTGTGGCTGCTGCTGGCTCAGTGCAGGGCTGGGATGGGACAGGAAGGGCCAGCTCTTAGCAAATGCCACAAATCCCAAGGGATTGCAGCCATCTGGATTCCCAGAGGCAGGGCCAAGGGGAAGTGCAGCTCTTATCCCAGTTGGAAACAACTGGAAGGGTTTTTGGGGGAGCAGGGAGCTGAAGTGTGGCAGAAATCAGCTGGAATAACACAGGGAGTGATTTCTTTTGGAAATAAGGAGCTGCAGGAACAGCTGAGCTCTGCAGAGGAATCTTCACCCAGTGAAAAATTGTTGAGGAGGAACTGTCAGGGATGAGTGCAAGGGGTTCTTTGAAGGATTCTGCAGAGGATTTAGGGAGAGCAGGGCTGACAGCTTGAGCTCCAGCAGCCCCTGGCTCCCTTCCAGCCCTGAGCTCTGGAATCCTGACAGGGAGCCAAGGTGTGAGGAGGAGGAGGAGCTGGGATGGATGAAGCAGAGCTGGGGCTGGTGGGATTTGAGGTTTGGGGTGGGGCTGGCAGGAGGAGCCCCCCAGGGAGGAAGGGGAAGGACACATCCCACTGCTGGCTTTGCACTTCCTGGGAATGTGTTCACCTGGAAAAGGGATTATATTGCAAACCAGCAGCTCCTTCTGAGAGAAAAGGAGGATTTTTTTTGCTGTTGAGCCCTGTGTCTGTGTATGGGCTGTGTAGAAAAGTGCTGCTCCCACTCTGCTCTCAGCCCAGCATTGATCTGACACAGAGATTTAATCTCAGATCTCCAGAAATTCTGGGGATCAGTGCCCTGGTCTCTCCACAGAACCATGGAAAGGTTTGGGTTGGAAAGAACCTTAAATCCCATCCTGTTGCACCTCCACTTTCCACTGTCCCAGGTTGCTCCAAGCCCTGTCCAGCCTGGCCTTGGACACTTCCAGGGATGGGGAAATCTTTCCCAGCTTCTCTGGGCAACCTGTGCCATGGCCTCCCCACCCTCACAGGGCAGAAATTCCTCCCAAATTCCCTTCTGGTTCAAATCCATTCCCTCTTGTCCTCTCTGCCTGTGATAATATGGAAGAATTCCAATATGGTGTCTGTCCTTGGAGAACTGAAGTGATAGGGCAAAAAAAGATGGTTTATCTTTTATTTCCTGCTGCTTTTTCCTCTCCTCCTTCCCTTTCCCCCTGGAGAATCCCTCTGATCCCACAGCTCAGGGTGGGCTTTGATGGGCACAGGCAGGGGCTACTGCAAACATCAGGATAAGGCAGAATCCCAAAGTTTTGATTCCCATGAAAACTTTCATTCCCATGCCTCTTCCACCTACTGCACTGTGCTGGAAGAGTACAAAATCTGCACAAAAATCTGCTTTCTGTAGTAAAACAGCAGGTTTGGAATATCCCAGATGGAAAAACATCCAGGTTTTCCCTGTGATGTGACCCTGGGAAGGTGAGGAGCAGCAGCAGCCTCATGAGCCACCACACAAAATTTGGCATCCATGGGGACATGATCCAGTGCCTGCCCTGAGCTCAGCCAGGCCTTGGAATATCCCTGTGGATTCCTTCCAGCTCAGGATATTCCACAATTCCACAACTGTGACCTTTTTAACAGAATGAAACAGGAGGGGATGCTTGAATTGCATCCTGCTGCAGGCAGGCAGGAAACAATGCCAGAGTGGGGGCCAGGGAGGTGTAAGGGCCAAATATCCCTGCCAGATGTTCCCTGGGGCTCCAGGTGTTTGCTTGTCCAGGTAAAAGGAGGAATCTGTGCCTCACATTCCACAATTCAACCCCTCCCCCCCAGCCCCTTGAAACCTCTCAGTTCATCAGCTCAGCTGGATGTTGGCAACAAATCATTCAACAAATTCTTGCTGGGCCTCTGGCTTAGGGAAATTCTCATTTAAAAACATGAATTCCCAGTATAATGAGGCCATGGAGAGTGGATTGGTTGATGGTTTTAGTTGTTTGTTTGTTTTTTTAAAGAAAAGAATTGAGAGGGGAGGGGAAGAAGTGTGTGAAAGCTGGAATGCTGCTGGGAGGGTTTGCTGTCCCACACCCACTGTGACAGCAAAATTCATGAATCTGGTCCCAAATGCCAGTTCCAGGGTGCAGGGCTGACAGGCAGCAGGGAAATCAGGATGGACTCCTCCATTGGGGCATGCTGAAGGATTCCCAGTGGGGAATAATGCTCCTTTCATGAAGCTTTTCATCCCAGATCCCACAGTGGGCACAAGAGAGGTCTGTGCTCGTGGTAGGGCAGGACCATCCCAGTCCATGAAGCTGGAAAACAATGAATAGAGTGATTTTGTTAAATTAGAAAGCAAACCAGTTGTCATGACCAGGAACAGAATCCATGGAAAGAGGAAATTTATCAGGAAAAGTGGTGTGATAATGGATGCACCTTTCCCAGACCACTTTTTCCAATCCAATTATAACAGGACACGTGATTGCTGGCTAATTATGGAATTATATGTTAAGCTTGATTTAATGCACTTTTAACTCAGAATAATATTAAAGAGATCCAGGATAATATTAAAGAGATCCAGTCAGCCCTGTAAAGTGGGAGTGAAGAGGGATTTATGGGCTGGGTTTGGGAGTTCTGCCTCTGCTCCCACTCTGGCAGGCTCTGTGTAAAACTTCTTACAAACTGGGGAATGGTGAGGGAGGTCAGGGTAGGGCAGATTTGGCACCAACCCCTCTTGCATTTTTGGGGTTAAAAATCTCAGTTCCTCTTGGAATTCCCTCCCTGTGTCCTGCTGAGCTTTTCCTTTCCAAGTGGATCAATCCCTTGGCTTCAGCCTTCACACCAAGGCCAGAATAAGGAGAGAAGGAGATTATTTAACATGATCTAAACCCAAAAAGCTGTGACTGCCTGGATTTGCTCCTTGGCTATTGCAAACAGGCAGTAACCAATTTTTGGGTACAGCACAGGGAAAGGGATCTGTGCAAAACACCAGGAAACATCTGAAGCATGTGAGAGCAGAAACTCCCTCATTCCTCATTTCTCATTCCAGCCCCTCTGGAGCCCTCGAGGGCTCTTCAGTGTCCTTTACTCCATGTCCTGGCACCTGGCAGTCCCCACATCCTTGGGAATGCCACAGGGAATGGCCACTCTCCACATCCCTGGAGTGTCCAGGAGGAATTGTGGTGCCAAATTCAACCCCACTTCACTTCAAAGCCCTTCAAATGTCTTTTAAAATCTCTCTCCTGCAAGCTGCCAACCTTCCATACATCCCAAACCCTCCCCTGTTGATGCTGTATCTTTGCCTTGCTTTGATGCCAGGGCTGCTTCTTCCTCCAAGTCATTTGGTTCGTTTTTAGCAACTTCCAAGCTCTCCTGCCAGCCCAGAAAAGTGACATTTCACTTGCAAACACAGGGAGGTTAAAGCTTTAAATCCCAGAATAATTATAAATGGTTTTGTTGGGAGCATTCCTCCTGGTAACAGATGCAATAAAACACGATTCTGCTACTGGCCTTGGCCCTGTTCTCTTTTGGAATTCCCAATTAATCAAGTTGTTAATGTGGGGTTGAATTCCCAGTGAGGCACAGGCAGTGCTTGACAGCTCCTCAGGGTTTTTGGGATCAGCTGGGATGATTCCTGCAGAGATTACCTTGCAGGTTCAGTGCTTAACCACCAGCAGAGCTGAGCTGGCTGTGCTGGGAACCAGCTGGGACCTGCTGCTTTGGGTTTGGGGGTTGTTCCCAGCGTGTTCCTGGGGATCTGTGCCCCAGATCAGGATTGCAGAGCTGGTGGTGGTTCCCATTCCCAGGATAAGCTCCTGTTAGAGAATTTAATCCAGATCCTAGAGACTTTAATCCAGATCCTGGAGCTCGCTGTCCTTATGGATTGTCCTTGCAGCACTCCACAGCAAGGAGGAAAATGTGCCAACAGCCTGACACTCAGGGTGACTGAGCCCTGTCACCTCCCAGCCCTTCCCTCAGGCTTTTTTTGGGGAAACCAGGATGAAATATTTCTGCTAAAACCTCCATTTTAGGCCTGACTTTGGTCTGTGCCTCATCAGAGGCTCTGGCTTTGCAGGTGCTGCTGCACACAGAGGGGATGTGGAAAACCCTTTTCAAAGCTTTGCTAAGCTAAGCTTGTTTTTTGAGCTCAGCTTTTCCTGTTTTGAGGTTAAACTTCACATGACTGTAGAGTAAGCAGAAAAACCAGGGAGGGGGGGAAATCAGTGGGGAAGGTGAAATTGAATTTTTTGGGGGTGTTTTTGGGCAAATGTCTGCCTGCTCTTCTCGCTGCTCTCCATCCCAGTGGAACATCTGGAGCAAACAGCTGGTTTTGCTTTGCTGCTCTGCAAAAAGATTTTTTTTTTTTTCCTTTGGTTTGTGCTGGGAGCAGAGCTGTCCCCACCCAGCCCCCAGCTGCTTTCTGTTGGCTCTGACCTCATTTGTCACTTCTCCAAGTCAGCCCTAATATAGAGAAATCCTGGTGGCTTTTCCAGGAGAAGATCCACTGCCCATTATGGAGCTGGGTTCCACTTTGGGTGTCTTCCCAGAACCTCTTAGTGCAGTCTCAGGCTGATGAGTGCCCTGGGAAAGGATTTGATGACATTCCCCTGCTTGCCTCTCTTGCAGTGTGTGCTGTATTTATGGAGTTTAAAGATAAATCATCCCAAAACCTTGTTCCTCCTTCGAGGGAACCACGAGTGCAGGCACCTCACAGAATATTTCACCTTCAAGCAGGAATGTAAGTATCAGCAGTGGGAGAAGCATTTGAATGCATTTAAATAATACATTTTAAAATATTTTTTTTTTTAAAAAAGGTGTTGTGAGGAGGCATGGGCTTCAATTTTTGTGGCATCAGAGCTGTAAAAACCTTGTTGTCCTATTTTCCTCTTTCAACCTCTGCTATAAAAAATACCCCAAACCCCAAATCTTTAAATTCTGCTAAGCACCAAATGTGGCTTTTTGGTTTCAAAGACTGAGTGTGGATGGAAAAAATGGGAACACTTTTCCCCTGATGAGCCAGGCACATCCTCCCCTCCCTGGCTTGCAGGCCCAGCAACATTTCATCAATGCCAAAAGATTCCAGATTGTGCAGCTGGGATCAGTGAGTGCACTTGGGAATGGGGGAAGGATTTTTGTACTGGGGAGGATCATTTACCTTTCAGTTTTTTTTTTTTTTAATTTTTTTTTTCCAGTTAAAAGATGGCTTTGTGCACAGAGTTTGAGCATTTTTAAGGGAAGGGATGGAGTGGCTTCATCAGCATCCCAAATTTATTCCATGATCCCAATTTTTCATGATGTGGAAACACCTCATCTCTTTTGTGCTGATGTCAGTGCAGGTGTTTTAGAAAACAACCTGAAGGGAGATGAATATTGTCCAATTCTAGATTTAAAAAACCCTTTTCTTTTACACATCCAACAGTTCTTTTTCCAAGCCAGTATTTTCACAAACACACAGCAGAGTTTGATTCTAGATCAGAATTTTCATGAGTACACAGGTGCAGAATCTGATTCTAAAACAGAATTTTCACAAATACACAGGTGCAGAGTTTGATTCCAAATCAGAATTTTCATTAATACATAGGTACAGATTCCAAATCAAAATTTTCACAAATGCACAGGTACAGAGTTTGATTCCAAATCAGAATTTTCACAAACACACTGGTGCAGAATCTGATTCCAAACCATAATTTTCACAAATACACAGGTGCAGAGTTTGATTCTAAATCAGAATTTTCATGAATACACAGATGCAGGGTTTGATTCCAAATCAGAATTTTCACAAACACACAGGTACAAGATTTGATTCCAAATCAGAATTTTCACAAATACACAGGTGCAGAATTTGATTCTAAATCAGAATTTTCATGAATACACAGCTGCAGAGTTTTATTCTAGATCAGAATTTTCACAAACACGGGTGCAGAATTTGATTCTAGATCAGAATTTTCACAAACACAGGTACAGAATTTGATTCTAGATCAGAATTTTCACAAATAAACAGGTACAAGATTTGATTCCAAATCAGAATTTTCATGAATATACAGGTGCAGAATCTGATTCTAAATCAGAATTTTCATGAATACACAGGTGCAGAATTTGATTCCAAATCAGAATTTTCACAAATACACAGGTGCAGAGTTTGATTCTAGATCAGAATTTTCACAAATACACAAGTACAAGATTTGATTCCAAATCAGAATTTTCAGGAATATACAGGTGCAGAATCTGATTCTAAATCAGAATTTTCACGAATACACAGGCACAGAGTTTGATTCTGAGTAACACCCTCCTGCAAAGCTTGATTTTTGGGCCATTTTGTTTTTGAGCTGCCATATCTCCTTTAGAAATGGAGTTCCCTGAGTTGATTGCTCAGCACTTGATCCCATCAGAGCTGCTTTAATCCCCCCCTGCCAGGTCGAATCAAGTACTCGGAGCGAGTGTACGACGCGTGCATGGACACCTTCGACTGTCTTCCTCTTGCTGCCCTCCTCAACCAGCAGTTCCTGTGTGTGCACGGGGGCCTGTCTCCAGAAATCACATGTCTAGATGACATTAGGAAAGTAAGTCAGCTCCATGAAGTTCTCCCTTCCCTGACAAAACCATCTCTTTCTTCCCTGCTGCATGAGATGAGTTCATGCTGGTGAGGTCAGGGGAGAGGTGAAGAAAATTTGAATTTTTAAATCTCTGCGGTTTGGGGACATCTGGGTGTGGTTGGTGTGTGCTGGGAGAGGTTCTCTGCCAGCAAATGGATGCTGAGAGCAATCAAATCCTAATCCAGGATCTTTCCTTTATCAAATCCTTCATGTCTAGATGACATTAGGAAAGTAAGTCAGCTCCATGAAGTTCTCCCTTCCCTGACAAAACCATCCCTTCTTTCCCTGCTGCATGAGATGAGTTCATGCTGGTGAGGTCAGGGGAGAGGTGAAGAAAATTTGAATTTTTAAATCTCTGCGGTTTGGGGACATCTGGGTGTGGTTGGTGTGTGCTGGGAGAGGTTCTCTGCCAGCAAATGGATGCTGAGAGAATCAAATCCTAATCCAGGATCTTTCCTTTATCACATCCTTCATGTCTAGATGACATTAGGAAAGTAAGTCAGCTCCATGAAGTTCTCCCTTCCCTGACAAAACCATCCCTTTCTTCCCTGCTGCATGAGATGAGTTCATGCTGGTGAGGTCAGGGGAGAGGTGAAGAAAATTTGAATTTTTAAATCTCTGCAGTTTGGGGACATCTGTGTGGGGTTGGTGTGTGCTGGGAGAGGTTCTCTGCCAGCAAATGGATGCTGAGAGCAATCAAATCCTAATCCAGGATCTTTCCTTTATCAAATCCTTCATCCCAAATCTTCATTCACACAGGGGCAGTGATGCCTGGGTTTTAGCTTTTATATTTCTCAGAATCTGCTTGGAATGTAACTCTGAAACTTCATGTTAAGTGTTAGTAAGGTGGTAGTAAAGTGTTAGTTAGGTGTTAGTAAGTTCTCTTCACAGGGGAGTGACAAAACAGCCAGAAAATCAAGGACCCCAGTACCCAAAAAGCAGAAACAACAGCAAGGGAAAGGAGAAAGCCCAGGGGGCTGAGACTTCATAGCCTGGGGCTGTGGTTGGATAATTGTCCCCAAGATGTAGATGAACCAAAACTTATAAAAGAAAAAAACTCAGGATCTGTCTTGGGTTTGATTTGGGTGCAGCCCTGGCCAGGCTCTTGCCCTGCCCAAGATGAATCCTTTCAATAAATTCCAATTTTATCCCTTTTGCTCTGTTCCAGCAGCAGTGGGGTTCCCTCCTGGGTGGGTTTGGGGCTGGAATCCTGCCACAGCTCCTGCTGATGTTGTGTCCCCTCTCCAGTTAGACAGGTTTAAGGAGCCTCCAGCCTTTGGTCCCATGTGTGACCTGCTGTGGTCGGATCCCTCGGAGGATTACGGCAACGAGAAAACCCTGGAGCACTTTGCCCACAACACTGTCCGAGGCTGCTCCTATTTCTACAGGTGAGGGCTGCTTTAGGGGTTTTTTTTCCTCTCCCTTCACACTAAAATCACTGTTCAGGCCACTCTGTACATGAAATTCTCCTCACTTGGCTCTAATGCACAAATTCTTGTTTTTTTCTTCTCCTGTATTTGGATAAGTTACTTTATAGAACTGGGGTCTCAAACAGCAGAGATGCTTCTTTGGGTTGGCCCTGTGAGTGGTTTTCAGCACTTGGATCTTTAGAAAATAATCTCTCCTTGCTAAAAAAGGATTTGTGCTGACAGTCCACTTAAAAACAGAACCCTTTACAATTAATTTTTGAATGAAAAAACATATTTTGGGGTGCTGAACAGAAGCTGGTTGTTGTCTGCAAGTGGTTGCTCCCTGAAACCAAGACCACCCCAAGCTCTGTGCTCTCCTTTGCTCCCTGCTGAGTTCTCCTCCCTTTTTGTTTCCCAGTTATCCTGCAGTGTGTGAATTTTTGCAGAACAATAGTTTGTTATCCGTAATCCGAGCTCACGAAGCCCAGGATGCTGGGTAAGTGCTGCAGCCCAGGGGCTGGCCAGGGTTTGGGCTGGGCTGGGCAGGGTTTAGGCTGGGCTGGGCAGGGTTTGGCCCATGCTGAGCCAGGTTTAACTCATGCCCTGTTTTGCAGGTACCGAATGTACAGGAAGAGCCAGACCACGGGCTTTCCCTCGTTAATCACAATCTTCTCTGCACCAAATTACTTAGATGTCTATAACAACAAGGGTAAGGGCTCTGCTGCCCTTGGGGGGGTCAGGAAATCCCTCTCCCACTCTGCCCTCACAAAATCACAGATTTTTAATTTAATATAATAATTTAAGTTGGAAAAGAGCTCCAAAGCCATCGAGTCCAAGCTGTGCCCGATCCCCACCTTATCACTGAGTGTCACCCCCAGGAGTTCCTTGGACACCCCCAGGGATGGGGACTCCAAACCTCCCTGGGCAATCCCTTCCTGTATTTAACAACCATTTCCAGGTAGAAATTCCTGCTGGTTTCATCCTGAGGCTGTTCCCTCTCCTCCTGTCCCTGTTCCTGGGAGAAATCCCAAATCCCCCCAGCTGTCCCCTCCTGTCAGGGACTTGTGCAGAGCCACAAATTCCCCCTGAGCCTCCTTTCCTCCAGGCTGAGCCCCTTCCCAGCTCCCTCAGGAATTCTCCAGCCCCTTTCCCAGCTCTGTTCCCTCCCCTGGATTCCCCCCAGCCCCTCTGAACTGGGCACAGCCTTTGAGGAACCTCCCCAGCACAGAGGGACAATCCCTGCCCTGCTCCAGCTGCCACCACACTGCTTTTGATACAAAAAATACATTATTTTTGATACAAAGCCCTCTCCTCCAGTCACATTCTTGTGCCTGGAATGAAAGAGAGCTTTGTGTGCTGAGCTGAAGTGGTTGACTTAATGTGTCAGTGGTAATTAACTGTGGAGTCACAAGGCCTGGAATGGAGCTTTCATTCCCAGCCACAGCAGAGCTGGTGGATTCTGCCATCCCACAGAAGCTGATGCTGTAGGAAAGCTTTCCACTTCCCTCTGCCCCTAAACCATGGGCATCATGGTGACATTTTCTCCAGCTGTGGGGTTTTTCACCCCTGACTTTGGATCTTGGCTCTGAGCTTCACTGTCTAAGCTGAGGAAACAAAACAATTATGGCTTAAATCTTCTCATTTTGGGGAGTTGGTTGCTTGATTCTACACGAGGGTAACCTGGTGTTGAAAATAAAGATTTTTTTAATACTTATAAAACTTCCAGAGGGAGCCAGGCTGGGAGAGCTGGGGGTAAAAGAGGAGAAGGCTCCAGGGAGCCCCTGCCAGAGCCTAGAAGGGCTCCAGAAGAGCTGGAGAGGGACAAGGGATGGGGGGGGACAGGACTCAGGGAATGGCAGAGAGCAGGGTTAGATGGGATTTTGGGAAGGAATTCCTGGCTGGGGGGGTGGGGATGGAATTCCCAGAGGAGCTGTGGCTGCCCCTGGATCCCTGGAAGTGCCCAAGGCCAGGTTAGATCCCCCTGGAACAGCAGGAGGTGTCCCTGCTGTGGCAGGGTGACACTGCCTGATCCTTAAAATCCCTTCAAATCCAGCCCATTCCTGGATTCTGTAGCTGGAAAGTGCCCATGGACATTTATTCCCTTTTCTCCCCCAGCTGCTGTACTGAAATATGAAAACAACGTCATGAACATCAGGCAGTTCAACTGCTCCCCCACCCCTACTGGCTCCCAAACTTCATGGATGTCTTCACATGGTCCTTGCCTTTTGTAGGGGAAAAGGGTAAGAGAGATTTGGGCTTCTCTTCCAAATTCCCAGGCTCTGCTCCTCATATCCTGAGTGTCCCAAACCTGTGCCACAGTGCTGAGAGTGTTGCACTCCAGGTAGCACAGGAGAGCAGGTCAGGCTCAAGGAGATCTGCACTCCTGGCTTCAATTCTTGCAAAAACAGCTGTTGGTACCTGTTTGAAAAAGCTTTTACCAGTAAAACCCTCTTTTCTTGCTCTTTCTGCATTGCTGGTGGAGCAGATCTCGGGTGCTGTAGCCCCACCTCAGAATTTGGAGACATTTCTCTTGCTTTGCAACAGAGGAATTTTAAATTCCTGTTGGCTCCTGGCCCACCAAAAAGAAGCATTCACTTCAATCAAAGTCTTATTTTGTTCTGAAGAAGGCGAGGTAGCTTAAAATATGACCAAGACTTGGCCTCAGCTTTTCACCAACAGGATTTTTATCTCTCCTGATGAGCCTAAATTCCACCCCAGTCTCCTATTTGGAGTGCTGCTTCACCTTCACAAATCCCAAAGGGGTTGTTTTTCACTTTGAGGCACCAAAGGTCAAATCCCCCCCTCCCCAAATTTGGCCCTTCTCAGAGCCAGGTGTCTGTGGCGTGGGTGGGGATGGGGAGGGGGGACTTTGAGGGAGCTCAGGCTGTTCTGCAGGAATGTTGGCACCTCCTTCCCCACGTCTGGTTCCTCTGTGATGTGCCTGGCCTGCATCCACCTCCTTGGCAGAGCATGCACCGTGTGTCGTCTGCTCCAGCAGCCTGTGCCTGAAAGTGTCTTTAGGCTCCCACTTGCAGGGGACAGACGACCTTGAAATCCTTCCCTCATGCTCCAAATCCCTCTGGAGTGGCCCTGCTCTCTCTGACCTCTCTGTCTGTGCCTCTTGCAGTCACTGAGATGCTCGTGAACATCCTCAACATCTGCTCCGATGACGAGCTGATCTCGGATGGCGACGAGACGTTGGAAGGTAAAACATCCCTGCTGGCACCTGAGAGCAGGGGGGGAAAGGCTGGGGAACTCTTGGATGCCTCAGCAACTCTTGATTTATAGCTGGATGCCCAGCCAGAGTCTCCAGAGTCTCCAGTTCCTTTTTGCCCCAACCTTTGTAGTTTTGGGTAGGGAACGATTTTTGGGTTTTTTTTCTCCTTTGCTGTTCAGTCACAGAGAAATTAAATGACATTCACTGCGACAGACACTTCTTGCCAGCTACTCTGGGAATGGTTTCCTGCTCCTTACACAGGCTGCTGGTTATTTTTTCCCCCAATTCAAAATTTTCTGCACCAAAATATCCACCCAATCTTCTCATCTGTTGCAGTGAACTCCTCTCTAAAGTGGCTTCTCATGTCACCCCCCCCTTCCCCAAAAACGCCAATTCTGGCCCTGGTTTTAAGCTGTGAATGAAGGGGACAAATCAGTGGCTGAGCTGCTGAGCAGTTTGGATTTTGGGGGGACTTAGGAGCAAGGTGGTGACCTGAGGAAGCTGAGGGGGGCAGTGAGAAGTGGGGCCTGAGCTGCTTCGGCCCCAGGTGGAGACTCTAACCCGCTTCTCCCATTGCATTTCCGTTTTGTTTTTTGCTTTTTTTGTTGGTTTTTTTCTTTCCTCCCTCCCATGAAAATTAAATTTGTTTCTTCTATCTCTGTCTTCATCTACTTGTTTCTTGGTGTCTCCTCTCCCTGAAGATCACTACATTTCAAGCTATCCGAAAGGTACCCAGCTAGAATTTGCTACGAGCTTAATTATCACTGCCTGTGCCACCAGATCCTTGAAGTGGATTTCCAGAGCTGACTAGTGGGGCAGTCTCTTCATCCCCTTTCAGTTTTAACATAAGCTCCATGTGTTTTTTAACCCTTCTGTGTTCCTCCAGGAACTCTGAGAAACGGGGGTCACGTTTCTACCTGATTCTGAATGCAGCCACGTAGTGCATGGCTGAGCCATGGTGCATGTTAGCCCTGGGTTTGGCTTCCCTGTCCTGATGTGTACTGGGCCATGTGAGGAATCTCAGCTGAGAGGAGATGGATTTGTTCCCTCTTTTGACCTGAATTTTATTTTCCCTTTTGGTTTCAGCTCCCTCTGTGCTTTTTTTTTTTTTTTTTGTTTTGGTTGTTGTTGTTGTTGTTTCTCTCTCCCGTCGGGTCTGTAGAGCAGAAGGGGAGCTCCCCCTGTCCCTGTTGTGTCCTTGTGGGGTCAGAGCAGAGCTGCCAGCCTTGGGCCAGCCCCTGGCTGTGCTCCTTGGATGCCAAAGCTGATGCTTGCGTGCCCTTGGGTGCCCATCAGCCATCAGATCCCCATGTGCTCTGCCTTGCAAACCGTGTCCTCATGGCTGAGTCATTTGTGTCCCATCCTGTGCAGTGTGAGCTGCCAGCGACACCTCCCCAAACCCCTGTCCTGTGCTGGTTCTACTCTCTTCAGCCCTCTCGAGCTCCCTGTGCCATCTCGTTGGTGTTGCCCTCCTCACTGCCATCCTGGTGCCATCCTGGTGCCATCCTGGTGCCATCCTGATGCCATCCTGGTGCCATCCTGATGCCATCCTGGTGCCATCCTGGTGCCATCCTGATGCCATCCTGGTGCCATCCTGGTGCCATCCTGATGCCATCCTTCCAGCACCGTTCTCTCTCCGGTGTAGCTGTCAATCTGCACAAACCATGATTTTCTTTTCCTGGAGTCAGGCAGGTGCTTCATGCTGAGCTCCCCTGGAGGGCAGGAGGGCTCCAACGTGCTGCTCTTTGCTCTTCTCTCTCCCTAAGGTGGGACAACGGTGAGGAAGGAGATCATCAGGAACAAGATCAGAGCCATTGGCAAGATGGCGCGGGTGTTCTCAGTGCTTCGGTGAGCAGGGCTGGCAGCAGCCTTCGGTCAGGGACTGGGCTTAACTTGGGACTGGGCTTAACTTGGGGACTGGGCTTAACTTGGGACTGGGCTTAACTCGGGGACTGGGCTTAATTCAGGGACTGGGCTTAACTCGGGGACTGGGCTTAATTCAGGGACTGGGCTTAACTTGGGGACTGGGCTTAATTCAGGGACTGGGCTTAACTCGGGGACTGGGCTTAACTCGGGGACTGGGCTTAATTCAGGGCTGGATTTAATTTGGGGACTGGGCTTAATTTGGGCACTGAGTTTAATTTGGGTTTAATTTGGGAACTGGGCTTAATTTGGGTACTGGATTTAATTTGGGAACTGGGCTTAATTCAGGGACTGGCCTTAACTTGGGGACTGGGCTTAATTTGGGGGCTGAATTTAATTTGGGGACTGGACTTAATTTGGGTACTGAGTTTAATTTGGGCTTAATTTGGGGACTGGGCTTAATTCAGGGACTGGGCTTAATTCAGGGACTGGGCTTAATTCAGGGACTGGGCTTAACTTGGGGGTTTGGCTTAATTCAGGGGCTGGATTTAATTTGGGGACTGGACTTAATTTGGGCACTGAGTTTAATTTGGGCTTAATTCAGGGACTGGGCTAAATCTGGGGATTGAGTTTAAAATGGGGACTGAGTCTAATTTGTGGCCTGGTCTTCATATGGGGCCTAGGCTTAATTTAGGGACTGGGTTTAATTTGGGGACTGGGTGATGGGGAAACACTAGTCAGGAAAAAAAGAAGGGAAAAACTTCCTAAGACAGGTGGTTTTTCCTGACTCAGGACACATTTGCCTGAAAGGAAGTTGTAGCCAAGTAGGGGTTGGTGTTTTCTCCCAAATAACAAGTGACAGATGGGAGGAAACTCGAGCTACACCAGGGCAGGTTCAGGTTGGACATGAGGGAAAATTCCTGCATGGGGAGGGAGGGTTGCCAAGTATTGGGCTGTGATGGAGTCCCCATCCCTGAAGGGTTTAGCAGATGTGGGGATGTGGCTTTTGGGGATGTGGGTAGTGATGAGCAGGGTGGTGCTGCTGATGGTTGGATTTGGTGATTTAGAAGCATTTTCCAGCCTTAATGATCCATGATTGCCACGACTGCCAGCACCAGTGCAGGCAGTGCCCTGCCCAGTGTGTGACTGGTGCTGCTGTTCCCTGCAGGGAGGAGAGTGAGAGCGTGCTGACCCTCAAAGGGCTGACCCCCACAGGTACCCTGCCCCTGGGAGTGCTCTCGGGGGGGAGGCAGACCCTGCAGACCGGTGAGTACCCCTGAGCCCCCCTGCCCTGCCCTGCCCTGCCTTGCCCAAACCCCCCCCCAGGCAGCCTGCAGGGTGCCAGGGGCCCGTGGGGAGGAAGGATTGCCAAGCAGGAGGAAGCAGAGGTGTAGGTGGGGATGTGGAGAGATGCCAAGATGTCCCCGTGTCACCCTGGAGGAGGAGAACCCACAGCGCCCTGCCTTAAAGCATGTTCAGTGCTTAATTGTTTGTTTCTGCAACGAGTTTTTGATCCTTGATTTCCCTTCTAATGCTGCATGGTGCACATCCTCTGCCTCAGCTTGCTGTGCTGCTGCTGTGTGACAGCCTCTGTGTGGATGTGACAGTGACACAGCCTCTGTGTGGATGTGACAGTGACACAGCTGCTTGTTTGTTCTTCGTTCGACCAAACCCCTCCCAATCTGCCCCTGTCAAGTCATGAATCCCAAACATGAGGAAGGTTCAGCCAAAGAAACGAGGTTCCTCCAGGGCTGGATGGTTCAGAGAAGTCTCCTCTCAGGTTTTGAGGTAGTTGTGGAGGTTTGTTCCCAAATTTGCTGCCTCCCTCAGCAGCTCTGGGAGCAGGATGGAGCAAAGGATCTGCTCACAGGGCTGCTGCTCAGGGAATGAGCTCTCCCAGAGGGAATCCTGTAATCCAGTGTTTGAATCCTTCCCTCCCATCAGCCTGGCACCTCCCCAGCTTCCCCCTTCCCATGGGCACTGGGGATTTCCTGCAGCTCTCCCCGAGCTGGGGCTGGGGTTTGCCTGGATTAAACAGTCCACCAGTCACAAACGTGGAAACATCACTGTCTGCTTCCAGGGAGGATGCAGCATCACTCCCAAGCTCATGGATTTCTCTGCCCACAGAGGAGGATGGATTTTTTTTTCCCCTTTTTCTTACAGAAACCATCAGTGCCCCAGTTCTGGGAACAGAGCCTGAGTGGGTTGCAGCAGCTCTGTCCCTATATCCCCACGGCACAGGGTCATGCTGTGACATTCCCCAGCACCTTCCCCTCTCAGGGGGTTCTCTGAGGGGTACCAGGGATCTCCCCTCCCCCAAAATAAGCCTCTCCCCAGGACAGAACAAACAAGCTGGGCCTTTGCTGCTGCCTTCCCCACCCTGCCTGCAGGCTCCCCCCGCTCCCCTCGGCTTCTCCTGCCCTCTTCACCCCCCTTTCCCCATCCTTCCCCCTTCTCCCACCTTCCTTTCCCTGTCCTGACCCCTTCTCCCACCCCATTTTCCCTATCCTGACCCCTTCCCCTTTCTCCCCATCCTCCCACCTTTCCCCATTTTGCACATCCCTTTCCACTCCCAGTGAATTTATGGGAGCCCCATCTGCTGGGTGAGGAGGAGAGGGGGCTGCCTCTCATTTGGGGTGCCTGGGCACCCCCCAAAAAAAAAGGGAAACAGGGCCCCCTGCCCTCCTGAGCCTCTCCCCAGCCTTTCACAGCAGGGCTTGGCAAAATCAGCTGAATAAAGTCCCAGAATCTGGGGCAGAACTGTGCAGCCACAGCTCCATCCTTCCTCCCTGGCCTCCTGACGACCACGTGGCCTCTGTATTGTGTCCAGAATAAAAAAGCTGCTGTTTTGAGGCTAAAATCCAGGGAATCTGCTCCTCCCAGATGTTGAGGCAGGGCCTACCAAAGCTTGGATGTTGCTGCAGCAGGTTTAGGAAGGGGGACATTGCTCAGCTCTGTGGTGCCTTGTTGCTTGGTAACACTTTCAGGAGGTGCAGCTGAAGCCAAACTGGATTTGGAGCCTGATTTTACAACTCAAGGCACCAGGAGCAGAGCAACCCAGCACCTGCTGCTTGTCCTTCCCTGGAAAAGAGGGAAGGAGAAGAGGAGAGGCTGCCTCTGCTTCCTTCCCACTGCCCCAAAACATCCCCTGGGATCCCTTCCCTCACTCAGCCCTGCTGCTGGAGGGTGAATCCCACAGAACTGATCATCTGAGGGTGGCCTGGAGCCACCCAGCTGGGGGCAAATCCCCTGTTGCAGTGCTCACAGCAGGAAGCCCCTCATTCCCTGCTCCTCTTTTCTGCCATCAGATCAATCCAGAGGAAAGGGGACTCCCCCTGAGCCCTTGGGGGTCCCCTTCCCCCCTTCCTCTCCACCTCCTGTCCCCTCTTTCTCCCCTCTCACCACTCGTTTGGCACACGGGGCTGGGGGGCCGCGGGCTCTGCGTCGCAGCCATGATGTCGGATCACTCACTGTCACTCTGTTTTTGTTTTTCTTTTTTTTTTTCCCCCCGTTTTGTTTTATTTTTTTTGTTTTTTTATTTTTTTTTCCCTGTCTTCATTTCTGCATGCCACTGTTCTTCTGTATTGCAGCCACAGTAGAAGCGGTAGAGGCACGGGAAGGTATGGCTAGAACCCGGCGAGAGACTCAAATCATCTCCGTGTGTGCGTGCCCTCATCCTAAAGAGCTTGACCAGCCCTTAACAGAAGCTTTTTACTCTTGCATCACCAGAAGTGGGGGAGGAAAAAACACCCAGGGCTTTGGTTCAAGGCTCTTGCAGCTTGAACAGTTTATTCCTTCATGGAACGTCTTTATTTGGACTTGGTTCCTGCTCTGCTGCCTCAAGACCTTGGGGTTGAGCTCCTGCAATCTCAGCACCATCAAAACCCTTTAAAAAACAGGATTTTTGTGGTGCTGACTTGCCCACAGCTAGGCCAAGGTGGAGAAGCAATTCTCTGCCTGTGGAGTGTAGGAATGACAGCTCCAGGAGGGTTTTTCCTCAATGCCGAGCTCTGCAGAGGCTCTGCTTCCCAAGGGAAGTTGTTTGTGAGCCAGCCAAGCCCTTGTAAAAGATTTGGCACAGCCTCCTCTTCCTTAAATTCTCCCTAGCACAAAGGAGTTTCACATTTGCTCAGTGTCACCAGGGGATGGAACAGGGACATGAAATTCCTCAGTGGGATTCATCCCTCCCAAGCCTGCCCGTGTGTCTCCTGGTCATGCAAGAATTTTTTTGCCTTTGTGATCCAAGGACTAGCTGTTCCCTCTCCTGGTGTTGCAGTGTGTGGTTTGTGTCAGAGTTCAGAGCCTTGTGGTGGTGTCTTTGTTCTGTCGTTCTGGGTTTTGCTTTTTTTTAATTTATTTATTTTTATTTTCTTTTTAATTGTTTGTTGTTTTTTTTTAGTGTTGTGTTTTTCAGCTTTGAAATTTTCCTGAGATTTCACTCTCTGGGGACAGCAAGCACTTGTCTGGTTTATCAAGTTCCTCCTGTTCTATTAAAAGAGGGGGAGATTTGGGATACTGGGAGGAAATTCTTCCCTGTAAGGGTGGTGGGATGGAATTCCCAGAAAAGCTTTGGCTGCTTCATTCCTGGAAATATCCAAGGTTGAACCTGGGATAGTGGAACCCTGCCCATGACAGGGGTTGGAACTGGATGGTTTTAATCTCCCAAACCATTCCATGGTTCCATGAAAAGATCTTAGAGAGCAGAGCCAAAAAAAAAAAAAAAAAAAAAACCAAAAGCTCCTAATCGTCATTTTAGGGAGCAGAGCCAATCCAAAACTTATCTAAAAAATCAAACCAAAACCTCCCAATCCTCATTTTAGGGAGCAAACCAAACCCTCAGCTCCACTCCCAGCTGCTCCCACCCCCCAAAAACCTCCTAATCCTCATTTTAGGAAATGAAACCAAAACCTCCTAATCCTCATTTTGGGGACTAATCCTCATTTTGGGGAGCAGAGCAAATCCTAAACCTTTCTAAAAAATCCTAATCCTGATTTTGGGGAACAGAGAAAAAACAAAACCTCCTAATCATCATTTTAGGGAGCAAACCAACCCCTAAACTTCACTCCCAGCTGCTCCCACCCCCCAAAAACCTCCTAATCCTCATTTTAGGAAATGAAACCAAAACCTCCTAACCCTCATTTTGAGGATCAGAATAAAAACCAAACCTCCTAATCATCATTTTAGGGAGCAGAGCAAATCCTCAACTTATATAAAAAATTAAACCAAAACATCCTAATCCTCATTTTGAGGATCAGAGTAAAAACCCTCCTAACCATCATTTTAGGGAGCAGGGCAAATCCAAAACTTATATAAAAAATAAACCCAAAACCTCCTAATCCTTATTTTAGGAAATGAAACCAAAACCTCCTAACCCTCATTTTGAGGATCAGAGTAAAAACCAAACCTCCTAATAATTTTGAGGAGCAGAGCAAATCCCAAACCTCTCTAAAAGAAGAAACCTCCTAATCCTCATTTTGGGGACTAATCCTCATTTCGGGGAGCAGAGAAAAAAACCAAAACCTCTTAATCATCATTTTAGGGAGCAGAGCAAATCCAAAACTTATCTAAAAAATAAAACAAAAACCTCCCAGTCCTCATTTCAGGCAACAAACCAACCCCTAAACTCCACTCCCACCCCCTAAAATCCCCACTTAGAACCCCCTAAAACCCCAGCCGGGTGCTTCCCGTCCCCACCCCCTTTCCCTATTGCTGTCTGCCGTGTTCTGGACCCTCCCCTAATGCAAACCCCGCCTTTTCCCTGACCAAAAAAATTCCCTTTTTTTTTTTTTTTTTTTTTTTGCCCGCAGCCATCCGCGGCTTCTCGCCGCAGCACAAGATCCGCAGCTTCGAGGAGGCGCGGGGGCTGGACCGCATCAACGAGCGCATGCCCCCGCGCCGGGATTCGCTGCACTCGGACGACAAGAACGGCACGGGGAAAAAACCCCAGTAACCCCCCCCCCCCGAGGATCCAAAACTTCATGGATTTTATTTATTTATTATTATTATTATTATTATTAATTATTATTATTATTATTATCGGGGTGGGGTGGGGGCAGGGGGAGAAATTTCAATTTTAAGCTGGAGGCACGCAGTCCATGAATCCAGTCTGCATTTGTTTCTTGTAAGAAAGCGATCATTTTGTAAATTTGTGTTTTTTTTTTTTTTTAATGTTCAATATATATAAAAATGTCCTTTTTTTAAAATTTTATTTAGAAACCAATCCAACTGCTAAAAACTCCCTTTTTAAACATTTTATTTTATTTTATTTAGAAACCAATCCAACTGCTAAAAATGTCCCATTTTACTTTTATTTTATTTTACTTTATTTAGAAACCAACTGCTAAAAATGTCCCATTTTATTTTATTTTACTTTATTTTATTTTATTTTATTGAGAAACCAATCCAACTGCTAAAAAGTGTCCCTTTTTTCTTTTTTTATTTTATTTTATTTTATTTTACTTTATTTAGAAACCAACTGCTAAAATTGTCCCATTTTATTTTATTTTATTTTACTTTATTTAGAAACCAACTGCTAAAAATGTCCCATTTTATTTTATTTTATTTTACTTTATTTTATTTTATTTTATTTTATTTTACTTTATTTAGAAACCAACTGCTAAAAATGTCCCATTTTATTTTATTTTATTTTATTTTATTTTATTTTATTTTATTTTATTTTATTTTATTGAGAAACCAATCCAACTGCTAAAAAATGTCCCTTTTTTTCTTTTTATTTTATTTTATTTTATTTTATTTTATTTTATTTTATTTTATTTTATTTTATTTTATTTTATTTTATTTTATTTAGAAACCAATCCAACTGCTTAGAATGTTGTGCTGTCCAGCTGCCCTCCCCCAGAGGCCAAACCTCTGCTGGGGAGGTTGGATTTAAAAAAAAAAAAAAAAAAAAAAATCAGTCAAACCAGGCAACTTGGGTCGTTGGCTTTGGCACAATTTGGAATTAGCCTGAGCTTTCCAAAGCAGCTCCTTCCCTTCAGGATACGGTTGGGTTGGTTTTCCTTTTCACACCTGTTTTCTTCCCAGATTTTTCCTGTTGTTTTCTTCCACCTCTTGCCCACCTGCAGCTGCTGCTTTAGCAACCAATTCCCTGGAAAAGCACATTGCTGGGATCCATCCCTCTTTTCCGAGGTGACAGAGTTTCCCAAAGGACTCCAGGATTTTTAACACCAATCCCAGCACCTTTTCCTTCAGGAATTCAGGTTTATCCCAAAAGGAAACAGGGAGAAGGTGAGGGAAGTGCTGCCCCTTGTTGTGGCTCTTCCTTTGGGAGTTGGTGCAGCAGAATTCCCGTGGGAATGGCTCTGATTCAGAGCAGAGGAATTCTCTCTGCTGCCTGATCCTGGGGAAAGCTGCAGGGCCTGAGTTTGGAAGGAAAAGGGGGTGATTTCTACCCTGGAGGGCACAGCTCCCCCTTATCCCATGGCATCACCTGCTCCCAGTTTGGGGTGTGGGGGACAGAGTGGTCCCCCAGTGTCACCTCCCTGTCCCCCAGTCCTCTGTGTGTGATTTTTGGCTGTTCAGAGGAGCCATGGGCAGCTCAGCCTCTGCCAGCAGCTGCAGCAGGGAGGGGGTTCCTGGTAAAAGTTTGGGGGTTTTTGGGAGATGTGGCTCGGTGCAGGGAGGGTTTGGAAGGCAGAACCGAGTGGATCTGGCAGGAATTCTGGCAGGGTGTCATGGACAGGGGTGCTGGGTGTTCCCAGGGGTGATTTCAGGGATTTTGGGGTGGGAGCTGAGCATTCTGTCCCTCTGAGCGTTCTTCACTCGCTGTGGGGGTGCTGGGGAAGGGTTTGGTTTGAGCTCCTGGAGCTCCCCTTTCCCTTTGCCCTCCTCCCGTGCTCTCTGCAGGCAGGGCTGAGCCTCTCCCAGGGCACCTTTGCCAAGGCTTTCCCTGGATCTTGTCTTCCCTCGCCAGAGGAAAGCAGCAACTTCCCGGGAAGCTTTCAGCTTGTCTTAGGATCACACGTCACCTAATCCCCTGGGGCTCTTTGGGATTCTGTGAGCAGACCGCAGCGTTTCCACACTTTTCAGTCACATGCCTCCACTTTCCCCTCTTTTTTTTTTTTTGTTTTTTTGGTTTTTTTTCTTTCTTTTTTTAGTGTTTTTATTTCCCCCTTTGATCCCCTTTTTGTTTTTTTAACCACGCCCACCGCTTAGCGAAAAGCGCGAGATGTTTGGAGCGAGCTTCTCTCCCCCCAGTCCGAGGAGTGGGGCCAAAAAATTGCCTTTTGTCTGTGAGTATTTCTTTGTCCTTCCAGGGCCTCCCGTGTTTGGTACCCGGGCACACCCCCACGCTGTGCCCAGGGCTGCCCGTGCATGTTCGGGCGTGTTGTGCTGACCCAGGCTGGGATCTCACCCAAGCACAGCCAGGTTTTAGTCGGGATATTTGGGATGGGAATTGCGGGACCCTGAGCCTGGCACCCTCTGCTCCCAAATTTGGGGGTCAGCAGGGCCCAGCCCAGCAGAGGGGGATTTGCTTTGCTGGCATTTTGTCCCCTCCACCCTCTTCTCCTGCTCCCCAAAATCCTTTTGGACCTTGTGCTTTGTGTTTTGGGGGCTCAAATCCAACCTCCTAATCCTTGGGGCTGCTGGAATTGCAGCTTCCCAGTGTCCAGCCCTGGAAAAGGGCTGGATTTTGGTGGTTCTGGCCCTGGAGGAGGTGGCCAGGGGCTGGATTTTGGTGGTTCTGGCCCTGGAGGAGGTGGCCAGGGGCTGGATTTTGGTTGTCCTGGCCCTGGAGATGGTGGCCAGGGGCTGGATTTTGGTTGTCCTGGCCCTGGAGAAGGTGGCCAGGGGCTGGATTTTGGTTGTCCTGGCCCTGGAGATGGTGGCCAGGGGCTGGATTTTGGTGGTTCTGGCCCTGAAGAAGGTGGCCAAGGGTGGGATTTTTGTCCCACCCTTATCCCCAAGGCTGGTGGAGCTGCACCTTCCCAGCATCCCAGCCCTGGAGATGGTGGCCAAGGGCCTGATGTTGGTTGCCCCAGCCCCAGAGTTGGTGGCCAAGGGCTGGAAGTTGCCCCCGTGTCCCTGTGCCCTGCCCTGTCCCTGTTCCCTTTGCAGCAGTTCCCGAGGGGGTGAGGAGCAGCAATGGGGCTCTGGGTGCTAATTACCCCCTCAATTAACATCCCCGAGCCGAGATCCCCCTTCAACCTCAGAGCAGACCCCCCTGCCCCCCTCCCCACCACAGCAAACCAAAAAAAAAAAAAAAAAAACCAATCCAGAAACGCTCCCAAATTCCCCCTTTTTCCTCCTTTTCCCTCCCCAAATCCCGCCCGTCCCTTCCCCTCCCCGGCTGCCACCTGGAGCTTGGACCCCGGGATTTTGGGGAGCCCCCGGGAAAGGGGGAGCCCCCCGACCCGAGGGAGCCCCCAAATCCAGGGAAAGCCCCCACCTCCCCGCAGCCTGGGTTTTTTTGCATGTTCTAGCAAGGTGCATGTCCAAGGAGGGGAGTCGGCAATGGGGCGGGTGCTGGGTTGAGGTCGAGCTTAAATTTTCTTTTTTGGGATTGGGAGAACCCCTCTGGCTGCCTCTGGCACAGATCCCACCTGGCCAGGGGAGCTGGCAGGGATGCAGATCCCACCAAACCTCGGCCAGGGAGGACCTGAAGCCCTCCAGGGGTGCAGTGATGGTGATTTTAGGGTTCTCGATGCTGAAGGATCATACGCCCGTTGCCTGGAGACTGCCTCCTTTTTAATTTTTATTTTTATTTCTTGCTCTTTTTTTTTTTCCTTTTTTTTTTTTTTTTTTTTTTTTTTTTTTAGTTCTGTTGAAAGGAGAAAAAAAATGGTGAAAATGTTATTTATTTGCAGAAATTATTTAATATAATTTCTTTTTTTTTTTTGAAACAAGGAATGAATTTGTTAGAACTGTCTCGATGTAAATCGGAGTCATCTTTAAGGAGGAAAAAAAAAAAAAAAAAAAAGTTAAAAATTGACACAATCACTGGGCTCCACTGTTGGTTTTTTTAGGGGGTGAAGGGGGTTTCCATGCTGACAAAAGGGAGGATTTTGGGGGGTTTAGAGCCTCTCTGCAGGGCTGGGGCAGCGCCCAGACAGCGTCTCCCATCCCCTGGCAGGTCGGCACACGCGGGCTCCCGGCTGGATGTGGGATTTGGAGAGCTCTCAGCTCCTGCTCCTCGTCCTTCCCTGGGTAAATAACGCCGTGCCAGGCGGGAGGGGACGGCATGTGCCAGCTCCTGCTCCACCCCTGCTCCTGCCTTGTCACTTTTGGGGGTGTTCCCCAGAGAATTCAGGGGTCGGGATCCATCGGGGTGGATCCAAATGGTCACAGCTCCAATTCCAGGCTGGATCCTCCCTCCATTCCCAGGAAACATCCAAATGGTCGCAGCTCCAATTCCAGGCTGGATCCTCCCTCCATTCCCAGGAAACATCCAAATGGTCGCAGCTCCAATTCCAGGCTGGATCCTCCCTCCATTCCCAGGAAACATCCAAATGGTCACAGCTCCAATTCCAGGCTGGATCCTCCCTCCATTCCCAGGAAACATCCAAATGGTCGCAGCTCCAATTCCAGGCTGGATCCTCCCTCCATTCCCAGGAAACATCCAAATGGTCACAGCTCCAATTCCAGGCTGGATCCTCCCTCCATTCCCAGGAAACATCCAAATGGTCACAGCTCCAGTGCCGGGCTGGATCCTGCCCAGGGATCCTCTGTCCATTCCCAGGCAGCATCCAAATGGTCACAGCCCCAGTTCTGGGCACAGTCCCACCCAGGGATCTCCCTCCTCCATCACCAGCTCCCTCCATTCCCGGGAAGCTGCTGTAGCTCCCACCTGAGATCCATCCCCTCTTCCCAAGTGCCAGCAGAATGTTCAGGATGAGCTCTGGAGGATTCCAGGGTGTTATCCCAACCACGGCAGCTTTTCCTTCAGGAATTCAGCGTCCAGCCTCGAGCTCAGCTCACCACGTGCTTGCTCCCACAGCATTCCCACTCCCAGCCTCCGTGTACACCCAGGGCACGCCCGGAGCAGGACACTCCGGCTCTCCCACCCTTTTCCTGCGTGTTCCCACCAAAAATGGGGAGCTCCCAATTCCCAGCACCGCTCCCAGACCCCTCTCTCGGCACTGCGGGGGCTCCCGGCACATCCCTGCCCACGGGAGCATCCCTGCGAGCAGCGGCCGCGCATTCCCGGCTGGCATCGCCGCGCTGAGCAAACAGGAAACACTCGCCCTTTGTTAATCCCGGCCCGGGCTGCGCGTTAAATATTTATCTGTGAGCGGAGGCTGGCGCTGGGAGCCCGGGGAGGGAGGGAGGGACCGGGGCAGGGCCGGCGCTGGAGGCTCCGATCGCTGCGTGGGGACCGGGAGGTGAGCGGGGGGCTTGGGCAGGGGGCTTGGGCCCCCCTGCCATGAAGGGGGGCTGCTCCTCGCATCGCCAGCGGGTGCTGCGACCTCGCGAGGTGTCACTTGGTGGGCTGGAGGGCACCTGGAGGGGACCTGGAGGGGACCTGGAGGGGACCTGGAGGGGATGGTCACCCCTTGGCAGCAGGGATGGGGTCGGGAGTCCCCTCGCTGGGTTGAACCCTGCTGCCATCCCTGCTCTTGTCACCCTGTGATTTTCCAGCCCCTGTCCCCAAGCCGTGTCCTCGCCACGGTGTCCCCAGCTGGCACCAAGGAGCTGCCTCATTCCCAAAGCATTGGGGTGGGAGCTGCGGCCCCCTGGGCCGTGACAGAGAGGGGGACACCCGGCCCTGTCCCCGGTGTCCCCGGTGTCCCCGGGAGCAGCATCGCAGCCGGGCAGCGCTCCTGCCATCCCCGCCCCGTCCGCAGCAGGGGGGGCGGTGGCTTGGTGGGGACCGAGGGGTGGCAGCGGAGCCACCATCGCCCCGGGAGCTCACGTGGGAACTCACGGGATGAGGAAGGGCTGCGGCTGCCCCGTTTTGGGGGTGTCAGCAGTTTAGGGGAGCAGGAAGTGGCCGGCGGGTGAGTGGTGGGTGCGGGCACTGCCCGAGGGGGTGAGGGGGGACACCGGGGTGCTCCATGGGGGACCCCTGCCCGGATTCCTTAGGGATGGGCGGATGGAGGGGATGGAGGGGATGGAGGGGTGCAGTGGGGATGGAGGGGTGCAGTGGGGCTGGAGGGGTGCAGTGGGGATGGGGGCTCTGCTCTGGCTGTGCCCCCACGCCGGGGCTTGGGGGGGAGCACAGACCCCACTCCCCACTTCGGTCCTCACCTCTCAGCATTTCCCTCCTCATCCTCTTCCAAAAATCCCCCCTAAATCCCTTTCTCCAGCGGATTGGGAAGCTGGAGGGGCACGAGGGTCTTAGACGAGGGTCCCCAGTGCCCAAATCCCTGGGGATGGAGAGATTGAAGGGATGGAGGGATGCAGGAGATGGAAGGGACGGAGGGATGGAGGGGAGAGAGGGTCACCCGTGGGAAAGCGGCAGTGGGAATGGGGGCTCTGCTCTCCCCGTGCCCCCATCCCGGCGCTCGGAGTTCCACAGAAGCACAGACCCCACTCCCCTCGCAGCCCCTCCCCCATCCTTTCCCGAAAATCCCCCCCAAAATCCGCGTCTCCGTCGCTCCGGGGGGCCGGCGACGCCGGGCTCGCCCCGTTTCGTAAGCGGGGGCCGGGTGTGTGCGGGAACGCGTGCGCGGGGCGTGGGATGAGTTCAGCCTCTTGGCTCCATTCCCTGGATCCCATCCCTGGAAATGTCACTGGAAACTCTGAATGGGCCGGCCCCGCTCCAGAGCTGGGGGGGCAGCGCACCCCGGGGGGACCGGGGCACACGGGGACCCAACGCCGGCGAGGACGGCGGCTCCCGACCCTCCCGGGGGATGTTTTTGGGGGGCTCTGCCCGCCAGGCCCCCACTTTTCTCTGAGCCCCCCCCCGCCTCAGCTCCTTCTCCCGGCAAAGTTCGTGCCGTGGATTTTTCTTCCCTGCCGCTCGCTGCTCCGTCCCGCTCGCCCCGGGGCTCCCCAAAACCCCGGAGCCTCCCGGGGGTCCCCGCTGGCACCGCTCAGGAGGTAAGAGCTGGCTGGGGGGACCCCCGGGGACAGGTTTTGGGGGACACTCCAAAGGAGGAGAAGGAGGGGGCCGAGCCCTGTGTGGGTGCTGCGCTGGGAATGGCGTGGAGGTTTTTGGGGTACCGTGGGGGGATGGGAGCCTACACCCCGTTTTCTGTGCCCCGGGACACATCCTTGCCTGTTCCTCAGTTTCCCCACGGGGTAATTAACATTAATTACAGCCTTGGGGCTGCGGTGTGGGGAACAGGGGTGGCCAGGCGGATTTGGGGGTCCCACACACACAGAGGGCACAGCGCAGGGCTGGCACCCCCCGGGATGCCCCGTTTGAGGCGGGGTCTGGCCCTGGTGGCACCTGGGGACGGAGCCAGGTGGGGACGGCACAGGTGTCCCCAAAGCCGCGGGGCTGCGCTCCCCTCCGCAGCCTCCCGGTGTCGGGAAGCGCTCGGGGGGTCCCGTGCCCCCCCAGCCGCCCCCCGGCCGCTCCGGCTGAGTCACAGCATCGCCCCCCCGGCTCCTCGTCCCTCCGTCCCCTCTCTGTCCCTCCCTGTTTGCGCTGCAGGGCGGGGAAATATTTCTGCCCTGTCGTGTTCCCGGCACTGGCAGCGCTCCCGGGCGGGCGACGCCGCTGCCGCCACGTGCCCGGGCGGGAGGGCACCGCGCCGGGATGCCGGCATCGCCCCGAGCCGCTCCGGGCGTGTTCTTCCCCGGGCTGGATCCGTCCGTGCCAGGCGCGGGTGCTCTGGGTCCCGCATGGAGAAGGCGCTGGGGATCCGTGCCAGGGCTGGTTCTGAGCAGGAGCAGCCGCTTCCCGCGGCACCGCGAGCCTTCCTGAGCTGCCACCGTGGTTGCCACCCCCCCGTGATCGTTGTCACCCCACACGCGGTGTCTGAATAACGGGGGATGCTCCCAGCGGTGGGGCTGGAGGTTCTCCGAGCCCCCAACTCTCTGGCAAAGCCTGGGGACACCCAGAAAAGGGCACGGGCCGCCCCGTGAGCACGGCTGCTTTTCCCACAGGGCGCGGGCACCATCCCACCCCCCCCGGCCATGGCGGGCCGGCTCCTGCCCCCCGACACCAGCCCGGCTCCGGGGGTGCAGGGCGCTCCCCACGCTCACCCACCCCTGCAGGTGACACGGGTGAGTGGGGCTGGGGATATCAGGGGGATTCGGGGGGGCTGCACCCCTCCAATCCTTGGCGCTGCCCCGGTGCCAGCCCCTCCCCTGTGCCACAGGTGCCCGTCATTCGCCACCGCGGCTCCAACACTCTCAACTTCCACTTCCATGACGCGGAGAGCCTCGGCACTGCCGAGAACGGCCAGGGAGCTGCCAGGAGATCAGGTACAGCCCTGAGCATCCTGGGGACACCCCTGGGGCTTCTCCCGAGCCGCGCTCACCCGAGCCGCGCTCACCCGAGCCGCGCTCGCCTTGTCCCCAGTGAATGACTGGTACCAGACCTGGCCGGCCAAGGAGCCGAAAGCCCCCAGCCCCCCGGTGCCCGCCCACCCCACACCGACCCCCAGGGCTGCCCCCAGCTGCCCGCGGCCCCCGGGCTGGTCGGCGACCTGGACCAAGGACAGCAAGCGGCGGGAGAGGCGCTGGGTGAAGTACGATGGCATCGGGCCCGTGGACGAGACGGGGATGCCCCTCGCCTCACGCTCGGTGAGTGGGGGCGCAGGGCGGGGGTGTCACCCCGCTGTCACCCCCTCACCACCCCAATGTGTCCCCCCAGAGCGTGGACAGCCCCCGGGACTGGTACCGCAGCATGTTCCGGCAGATCCACCGCAAGCTGCCAGGTGAGCGCGGGAGCGCGGGCGCGGCACGGGGCGGGCACAGCCCGGCACCCGCTCAGCTCCTCCATCCTCAGAGCCCGACTGGGACACCCATTCCTGCCCCAGCACGGCGCCTCCATCGCCCCCCAAACCGCGCAGGAGGGGGTCGGCCCCAGCGGAGCCCCCCGGGATGCCCAACGGGATGGATTGGTGAGCGTGGCAGCGGGCTGGGGGTGCCCGGGGCTGGGGGCTGTGCTGGCTGAACCCCTCCCGCCCTCCACAGGACCCGCTGGGGGGCCAGCGCTGCCACCGCCCAGCCTGGCAGCATTTTTGACTACGAGCCAGGGAAGTTCTCTCCGCTGGAGCAGGTAGGCAGGTCCTGGCACACGAGGAGGGAGGTGGGCACAGCAGTGGGCACGACATGAGTGACCCCTTGTCCCTGCAGAGCCCGGCAGCAGCACGGCCGGAGCGGGCTCAGTCCATCGAGGTGAGCTGGCGGTGGCACAGGCGGGGGTCGGGGGGTGGCAGCGGGGTCCTGGTGCCCCTGGGCAGCGCCAGCCTGGCGCTGTCACAGCCCCGTGCTGCCCGTGCCCTGAGCAGGTGCTGCTGGAGCAGGAGCTGGAGCAGCTCAGCGAGGAGCTGGACAAGGACATGAGGGACATGGAGACGCGCCGGACGCCCCGCCAGGTACCCGGGCCCCTCCCACTGCCCCTCGGTCCCCACAGGGCTGTGGGGACATCCAGCTGCGGGCACATCCAGCTGTGGGCACACCCAGCTGCGGGCTCAGCCTTTGTGCAAGGCTGGGACATGCACACGGTGAGGCGCACAGCTGGATGCATGCGTGGCCGGATGCGTGCACATCTGGATTAATGTTTGGGCGGGTGCATGCACATCTGGGTGCATGCATAGCTGGATGCCTGCACAGCTGGCTGTGTGAACAACTGGATGTGTGTGTGGCTGGATGTGTGTGTGGCTGGATCCCTGCACATCTGGATGCCTGCCCGGCTGGGTGAACGCACAGCTAGCTGCCTGCACATCTGGATGCGTGCACAGCTCGGTGCCTGCCTGTCTGGGTCCGCGCACATCTGGACCCACGCACGGCCGCTCAGCGGCCTGGAGCCGCGGCTGTGGGGCTCTAGGACCCAGCCCGTCCGTCCGTCCGTCCGTCCGGCGGTTCATTGGCGCAGCCGAGCTGGACTCCTTCGCTTCCCGCCGAGACTCGGCCTCCTGGATGATTAATTTTTCTCTCCCACCCCCTCCCGCTCCTCCCGGCAGAGCCCGGCGGCTGCTCCCACCGCTCGCTCCCCTGCTCCGGCCTCCCCGGCTGCTCGGTGAGTTCAGCGGCCGCTCCCAACCCCCCAGCACCCCAAAATCCCTTTGCCCAGACCCCGCTGAAGGCGAGGGACAGGATCCCGCTCTGGGGGTGGCGGTGGGTTATCCCTGCAGGGTTGGGAGTCCCCAGGCATCCCCCGCGAGATCCCCACGGAGCCCCCTGGTCCCCCCAGCGCCCCGCACGGGTGGGGGCCGGCGCCGGGCCGGCTGCCCGCTGGGTGTGACCCTTTCCCCAGGCCTGACCCTTTCCCCCGTCCCCGCAGCGGGGACACCGTGTCCCGGCCTTTGGCTCCGTCCCAGGGGAGGTGACGGCGCTCAGATTCCCACCGCTGTGTCCCCATGTCCCCACGGGCACAGCGAGGCTACAGCACCCCGGGATGGGCTGGGCACCCCGGGATGGGCTGGGGACCCCAGGGTGTCCCCACAGACCCCTCCGTGCCCCGGCAGCGGCAGGAAAACAAACAAACGCGCGCCTCCTCTCGTAGGACCGACCGTAACTCCCCGGGGCGCGCAGGGGGGGGGCTCCCCGTCTCCCCAACCCCTCCTCCGGTTTGGGGGGCGCATTCGGGCTCTTTAAGCGCCCCCCGGAGCGGGGTTATTCATTAGCCAGCCCGCCCGCCCCTGCTCCGCGCTTCCTGCTCGGCGGCAGCGGGGCTGCGCTGCCGGAAAACTTTGGACCTGTCCTGCTTGGCTGCCTCTGGATGAGACCCTGGGGGGGGAGAAGGGAGCAGAGCCGGGGGTCCTGGTTCTGGGAGACCCCAGAGTCCTCATATCGGGGTACACAGTGGTTCTGGTCCGTGGGATCCCGGAGTCCTGGTGCTGGGGGACCCGAATATGGATGGAATTGAGGGATCCTGGTGCTGCAGGTCCCCTGAATTCCTGGTCTATGGAACCCGGGGGTTCTGGGGGACCCCAATATGGATGGAATTGAGGGATCCTGGTGCTGCAGGACTCCAAATTGTTGGTCTGTGGAACTCAGGGGTCCTGGTCCATGGGATACAGGAGTCCTGAGGGTCCCTCATGTCCTCATCCATGAGACCCAGGGGTCCTGGTCCGTGCAATTCACAGGACCTCGAAATCCTGGTTTGTGGGACACGAGGGCAGCAGGGTCAGAGCAGGGGGGGCTCATGGCAGCAGCGCTGGACACGAGGCTCAGCCCTGCCCTGAGCCCCTGTCACCCCACAGGAGCCCCCTGTCACCTCACAGCAACCCCCTGTCACCCCACAGGAGCCCCCTGTCACCTCACAGCAGCCCCCTGTCACCTCACAGGAGCCCCCTGTCACCCCACAGCAGCCCCCTGTCACCTCACAGCAGCCCCCTGTCACCTCACAGGAGCCCCCTGTCACCCTACAGCAGCCCCCTGTCACCCCACAGGAGCCCCCTGTCACCCCACGGGAGCCCCCTGTCACCTCACAGGAGCCCCCTGTCACCCCACAGCAGCCCCCTGTCACCTCACAGGAGCCCCCTGTCACCCCACAGGAGCCCCCTGTCACCTCACGGGAGCCCCCTGTCACCCCACGGGAGCCCCCTCTCACCCCACAGGAGCCCCCTCTCACCCCACGGGAGCCCCCTGTCACCCCACAGGAGCCCCCTGTCACCCCACAGCAGCCCCCTGTCACCTCACAGGAGCCCCCTGTCACCCCACAGGAGCCCCCTGTTACCTCACAGCAGCCCCCTGTCACCCCACGGGAGCTCCTGTCACCTCACAGGAGCCCCTGTCACCCCACAGGAGCCCCTGTCACCCCACAGAAGCTCCTGTCACCCCACAGGAGCCCCCTGTCACCCCACAGAAGCTCCCTGTCACCCCACAGGAGCCCCCTGTCACCTCACAGCAGCCCCCTGTCACCCCACAGGAGCCCCCTCTCACCCCACAGGAGCCCCCTGTCACCTCACAGGAGCCCCCTGTCACCCCACAGCAGCCCCCTGTCACCCCACAGCAGCCTCCTGTCACCTCACAGGAGCTCCCTGTCACCTCACAGCAGCCCCCTGTCACCCCACAGCAGCCCCCTGTCACCTCACAGCAGTCCCCTGTCACCCCACAGGAGCCCCCTGTCACCCCACAGGAGCCCCCTGTCACCCCACAGGAGCCCCCTGTCACGCCCCCAGCTGTGGAGCCCCCCTGTCACCCCCAGCATGGAGCGGGGTGCGCTGGGGCTGGCCAGTGACCGGAGCCACGCAGCCCCCGGCAGAGGTGAGCCCCCCTTTAGCCCCCCTGAGCCCCCCAAACTCTGCCATGGGGCACCCCGGTGGTGACACCCCGCTCTTCACAGACACCCTCAGGCCAGGGACCCTCCCCAGCCTGTCGGACCTGGGGGAGCCGGTGGAGGCCGTCAGGAGGGAGGAGAAGAAGGTGAGGCTGGGATGGTCCCACCCCTGCGGGATTTGGGATGGCTGGGATTGGGGGTGCCCCACGGCAAGGACTGGGGGCTCAGGGGGGTTTGCTCTTCCTGTAACCTCTCCTGTCCCTCCCCAGATGAAAGCTGCTCGCCTCAAGTTCAACTTCCAGGCTGAATCTCCCAAGTAAGCACCGGGATCATTGCTGGGGTCCTGCTGCACCCCTCGGGGGATGGATGGGGACGGGGGCAGCCGGGCTGGGGACGGGCCTGTGCCCCAGGACAGCTGTGACAGTGTCCCTTGCAGGGAGCTGACGCTGCAAAGGGCGACATCGTCTACATCCACAAGGAGGTGGACAGGAACTGGCTGGAGGGGGAGCACCACGGCCGCGTGGGCATCTTCCCCTCCAACTACGTGGAGGTGAGCCCGGGGCACGAGAGGGGACAGGGGGACAGCGGGGGGACAGCTTGGGGACAGCGGGGACAAGGGGACTTGGGGACGGGGGACAGGGGGACAGGGGGGACAGCGGGGACAGCAGGGACAGGGGAACAGGGGGACTTGGGGGCAGGGGGACAGCGTGGGGACAGCGGGGACAAGGGGAACAGCGGGGGCAGCGGGGACTTGGGGACAGGGGGGACAGGGGGGACAGGGGGGTCCTGGCGCTGCCCCTCACCCGCGTGTCCCCCCCAGATCCTGCCGCCCACGGAGGTGCCCAAGCCCATCAAGGCTCCCACGCTCCAGGTGCTGGAATACGGGGAGGCGCTGGCGCTCTACAACTTCCGAGGGGATCTGCACGTGGAGCTCTCCTTTCGCAAGGTACCGCCGCTCCGTGCTGTGCCATTCCATCCCGTGCCGTGCCGTGCCATTCCGTGCCCGTTCCGTGCCCGTTCCGTGCTGACCCGCGCTCTGCTCCCGCGGCAGGGCGAGCGGATCTGCCTGGTGCGGCGAGTGAACGAGAACTGGTACGAGGGGCGGATCTCGGGCACCGGCCGCCAGGGCATCTTCCCCGCCACCTACGTGCAGGTGTTGAAGGAGCCGCGGGTCAAAGCCACGGCCGAGGACATCCCCTCCTCTCCTGCCCCCGGCAGCCCCCGGCCCGCGGCCGCGTCCCCGTCCCTGCAGCGCTCGCCCGCCCCCCGCACCCCCCAGGCTGCCCCCGGCTCGCCCCGGGAAGCCAGGCGGGGTCCCGGGGTGACGGGGGGGGGCCCGTCCTCTCCTCTCCACCTCGGCACCCCCTCCCCAAAACTGCCCCACGCTGGCACCCCCAGCCCCTTGGTGGCCTCTGCCAGCCCCCCACACCCTGCGGCCGCGCACCCCCAGGAGCCCCGGCGTCCTGCCTGGACCCCCGAGCAGGTGAGTGCCCCCCGCCCCGGCATCGCCCCCCGCCCCGGCATCGCCCCCCGGCACCGCTGGGGCTTGGGGGGCTGCCCTGAGCCCACCCTGTCCCCCCACAGCGCCCAACACAAACCAGCGCCCGCCCCGAGCCCGCCCTGTCCTACAACGGCTCCGAGATCCGGTGGACACCGTAAGCAGCGCCAGGAGTGTCCCCAGGGCGCGGTGTCCCCTCGAGGGACAGGGCGGGGCGGGCCCTGCCCATGGTTTGTCTCGCAGGTACCGCGCGCTCTACCAGTACCGGCCCCAGAACGCGGACGAGCTGGAGCTGCTGGAAGGGGACACGGTGGATGTCATGCAGCAGTGCGACGATGGCTGGTTCGTGGGTGCGTGGCCACCCGCTTGGGGACAGGGATGAGGACAAGGTGCCACCCTCACCCCTCACCGCCTCTCCGCGTCTTTACCCCCGCAGGAGTGTCCAGGAGGACGCAGAAATTCGGCACTTTCCCCGGGAATTACGTGGCGCCGGTGTGACCGGACCCCGGGGGAGGAGTGGGGCTGGGGGCTTCTCCCTGTGTCACCCTGTGTCCCCTCCGTGTCCCCCCACGGGGATGAAGTGCCCCCAGCTCCCTCCCGCCCCTATGGGGCTGCGTCTAACAGGGACAAATCCCCCGGCCCGGGGTGTCCCCCCCGCCCCAGCGCCTCAACCCGCCCCCTCCCCATCGCTGCCCGCTGCCCCCACCCCGGGGTCTCCCCGGGGGTCTCCCTGGGGCCGGGCCTGACCATGACGGCCGCGACCCTCGCTGTGGGTCCGTGTCCGGGAGTCGCCTTCGCTGCTTTTCCATCATTAAACTCAGCTCAAACACCCCGCGAGTGCCGGGCTTGGGGAGGAGCCGCTCCCGGGACTCGTCCCCCCGTGGGGAGGGGAGCGGGGGGCGGGCGCTGCGTGGGGCCCGGGGATCCCCGCACGCCCACGGGCGGTGCCGTCGGTGCCGGGGCGGGTTCGGGGGTGGGAGGCAGTGCCCGAGCCCGGCCCGGCTCCTCCCGAGGAGGCGGCGCCGTCCCGGGGCCGCGCTCGGCTCCGCAGCCCCGCGGGGCCGCCCGGGTGAGTGCGGGGGGCTCGGGGGGTTTTGGGGGTGTCCGTCCGTCGGGGCTGCCCGGGGATGGAGAGGGATGTGCCGCCACTGTGTCCCCAAGTCCCCGGGTCCCCGCGGGTGCCAAGTCCCTGTGTCCCCACGTCCCCGCGCCTCCTGGCATCGCCCGTCCCCCCCCCGCTCGCCCCACGGGTGCCAGGCGGCGCCGCCGCTCGCCGCGGGCACAGAAACATCGCGGGGACAGAGCCCGGAGGGAGCGGGGACACAGGTGGGGACTGGGGGGGCGAGGGGGGAGCAGGGGATGGAGAAGGGGAGCATAAGAGAGAGGTGGGGTGCAGTGTCTAAAGAAGGGGTGCAGCGTCTGGAGAAGAGGTGCAGGGTCTGGAGAAGAGGTGCAGGGTCTGGAGAAGGGGTGCAGGGCTGTTGGGGGCTCTGGGGTCGGCGCCCAGCTGGGTGTGGGGGTCCTCTCGCTGCCCAGGGATGCTGAGCAGGGCTGGGCATGGGGAGGGGGTTTGGGGTTTCCTCCCGGCGCTGGAAGCCCGGCCCAGGAAATTCTTCCGGGCAGCCTCTCAAGCCCCTCTTTGTGCTCTTGGGATTTTTAACATTCCCGGCGGCCGCGGAAGGGGTGCCCGGTGCCCGACGGGCTCCCCGGTTCCAGATGGGCTGCCCAGCCCGCCCAGGCTGCGCGGGATGGATGGGATGGGATCTGGTGTGGATTTAGGGGATGCAGCTGCTGCTCATTCCCACCCATCCCATGGGAGCCAAGGGACTCTGTGCCACCCCCGGGCCATTCTCAGCGTCCTCTACCAGGGTGGATTTGCTGTGGGATGAGGGACTGGAGCTGCTGGTCCTTGCTGGGTGTCGGATCCTGCTGTGGCGAGCAGCAGGACCCGTCCCTCGCTGCCACATCCTCCCCTCCAAACCTCTCTGGCTCGGCTCTGCCAGGCCGCAGCTCTGGCCTTGCTGCCAAGGCGTCACTGATTTCCTGCCTTGCTCCAGCTCCTGGGAACGGCCTTGGCAGTTCCAGCTGCACCGCCGGGTGCCGGGGACCCCCTGTGCCCGGGGGAGGAAGCCACCAGCCTTGGGGACAAGAGGAAGCGGCGCTGGCTGGTGACACCCTGCCAGGACCTGGGTCCCCTCCCCGGAAGGAAAGCGCTGCCGCTGCCTTGGGGACCCTCAGGGTGCAGCGGGGACAGGGAGGCCCTCGTTGGGTGGTCTTTGGGTAGGAGGAGGGGGTTCCCCTCTGCCTCGTCCCCTCGGTGCCCGCGATCGCTGACACCTCGCTGCTGCCCGCCCAGAGCCGCCGCTGCCATGCCGGTGACAGTGACAGTGACAGTGACACTGCCCGGCCCAGCCCCGTGGGGCTTCCGCATCTCCGGGGGAAGAGATTTCGGGAAGCCCATCACGGTCTCCAAGGTAGGAGCCCCCTACGCGTCCCCCGGGCCGGGGCAGGGCGCGGGACGGGCCGGGCCGCTCCGGGGAGCGGATCCTGTTTGCTGTCCTTGAGCGATCCTGCTCCGTGGGAACGGCCCACGGCGGCGTGGGGGGGCTCCGGGGGCCCCCGGGCTGCGCTGGGCTGTCCCAAATTTCCGGGTGTTGTTTCCAAAGCCGTGGTCCCCTCCTGGCAGAGGGTCTGGTGCTGTTCTGTCAGGAGATCCCAGCAGGGTGGGGGTCTGGGTTTGAGGCTCCACTGCCCGGGGGGGGTCACCAGGGCCGTGTCCCCTTCTCCATGGAGGTGACGGAGCACGGGAAGGCGGCCACGGGTGACCTGCGGCCAGGGGATGTCATTGTCACCATCAACGGGGAGAGCACGGCCGAGATGCTCAACGTGGAGGCGCAGAACAAGATCAAGCAGAGCCCGGGGCAGCTGCGGCTGGAGGTGGAGAGGCGAGTGCTGGGGTCCCCAAACACGCGTGTGTCCCTTGTTCCCCCTCCCCGGTGACTCTTGGGGCGGTGCCATCCCCGCGGGAGCCTGTCCCGGCTCTCTAATTAAGGAATCGGGTGTTAATGAGGCCAGGCAGCGCTGGCTGCCGTTACCTGGCCAACTGGTCCCAGTTGGGGACCCGGCAGAGCCGGGGGCTGCGGGGGAGGGGTCGCACCCTGCCGTGCTCCTGGGGCTGATCCCAAACCCTCCTTTGGTCCCCAGGTCGCCGGTGCCACCTCCCAGCCACACCAACGGGGACACCTCGCCAGAGAGGTTGGCCACGCGTTTCCAGGTGAGCCCTGGGCAGCCCCCGCACGCTCTGGCCCCCCAGCCGGGGCTGGTGGCGGCTGCTGGTGTCACTGTCACCCTCCCCTCGCCAGGACACGCTGCGGATGCGGGGTGAGAGCCAAGGTGCCCTGAGAACCCTGGAGCCCAGCCCGGCATCCCTCCCGCACCCACCTGGCAGCGCCAGGTAAGGCTGACCGGGCTGGGGGTGGGGAGGGGGCTGGGGAGGGGCAGGGACCCCCCTGATGTCTCCGTTCTCTCCCCCAGCTCGCCACCCTCGGAGCAGGAGTTCACCTGTCCCGGCCCCCGCCAGGTGAGCTGGGGGGGCAGCGGGGGGGCGCGCAGAGATGCGGGGGGGGATCCGTGCACCAAAACCCTCTGAACCCGCAAACCGCCCCCCTCTGAACCCCCAAATCATCCCCATTTTATACCACGCTTTGAACCCCCAAATCATCCCCATTTTAAACCCCGAACCACCCCGCTTTGAACCACCAAACCATCCCGCTTTTCAATGCTAAACCTTCCCCCACTGAGCCCCAAAACTGCCCCACTTTGAGCCCCCAAACCACTCCCTCTGCCCCCCCAGGGCCAGGTCCCCGCCCGGCCCTGCTGTCCCTCAGGGTCCCCGCCGCTGTCCCCTCCCCGCCGCGCTGGCAGCGCCCCCGGCCCCGCGGCCACCGCCGCTCCTGCCCGGGGATGTTTTGCTCCTCTTGGCAGCGGCGCCAGCCTGGGGAGGCCAAACCAGTTTGGGGAGGCGCAGCCCCGCTCCCGCCAGCCCGGGGCACTGGGGTGTTGGCAGGGCAGGGACCCACGGCACCGGGACACCCCGGGATGGGATCGGGATGCAGCGGGGGAGGAACGGGATGCCCGGGGGGGATGGGGATGCCCGGGGGGGGAACGGGGTCATCGGGAGTGGGATCAGGATACCCGGGGGTGGGATCGGGATGCCCGGAGTGGGATGGGGATGCACCTGCGGTGGGATCGGGATGCACCGGCATGGGATCGGGATGCCCGGGGCTGGGATGGGGATGCCCGGGGGTGGGATCGGGATACCCGGGGCTGGGATCGGGATGCCCGGGGGTGGGATGGGGATGCCCGGGGGTGGGATGGGGATGCCCGGGGCTGGGATCGGGATGCCCGGGGCTGGGATCGGGATGCCCGGGGCTGGGATGGGGATGCCCGGGGCTGGGATCGGGATGCTCGGGGGCTGGGATTGGGATGCCCGGGGGTGGGATGGGGATGCCCGGGGGTGGGATGGGGATGCCCGGGGCTGGGATCGGGATGCCCGGGGCTGGGATCGGGATGCCCGGGGGCTGGGATCAGGATACCCGGGGTGGGATCAGGATGCCCGGGGGTGGGATGGGGATGCCCGGGGCTGGGATCGGGATGCCCGGGGCTGGGATCGGGATGCCCGGGGCTGGGATCGGGATGCCCGGGGCTGGGTGCCTCCTCCAGCCCCGAGCTCAGTGCCAGGCTGCCCGCGGCCGCCCCGTCCCTCCCTGCGGGCAGCCGCTGGCTCCGCGCTTGGCGTCTCCCTCCTTCCCTCCCTCCCTACTTTCTCTTTTTCTTGTTTTTCAAGCCCAAATTGGGAAGCGCCGCGGCCCCGAGCTCGGCCCTTCCCAGCTGCCTTTGGCCGCAGCCCCGGCCGCCCCTTGGCTCCTCCGGCCGCCCGCTCCCTCCTTCCTCCCCGGCTCCTTGTTTGCTTTGCTGCCGGCTCCAAGGGTCCCTCCCTGCCCCTGAGGCTCCATCCCTGCCTCGGTGGGGCCCCCCCAGTTCGGACACCCCCGCCACAGGGCTGGGGACATGAGGATGCCGTGCCCGAAGCCCCCACCCCAGCTCAGGGGGGTCCATCCCACTCTTCCTCGCATCCCAGGCTGGCGCTGGATGAGGCCAAGGCCCGGCTCCTCCCGTCCCTAATTTTAGCTCATCCCTCGTGACCCCACAGAGCCCCAGCGCTGCCCCGCTCGCTGTCCGCGGGTTTTTGGGGGTCCCCGTGCCCGTGCCGGGATTCATTCCCATCTGCGTGGCAGCTGCTCCCGGGAACATCGGCTTCCACTTATCCCGGATTCCGCTCCCCGCCCGGGCCGGGGCCGCTGGGCAGGAGCAGATGGGGGGGAGGGGAGGGGCGCAGGGCTGGGTTTGGGGTGGGGGCGCTGCCCCCAACCCCAGCCTGGGTGGGATGGAGAAGCAGCTGCCCCATGGAGCATCCCTGCATCCCTCTGGAGACCTGGGCTTGGGGAAAGCCGCTGGGCCTGCTCCGGGGACAGGGGGGGTCTGTGGGCACTCTCAGGCCATTTTGGGGGGGCTGCCGCAGCGCCCCACCCCAGCCCGGCCCCCCAGGATATCCGGAATTTCTCCCCTGCCAGGAGCTCGGACGCCTGAGCCGCCAGAGCAGCTCCCAGGGCCCCGTCCTGCCTCCACCCCCCTGCCCACCCCCGGCCGAGCTCGGAGCCCCCCAAAACCCCTGGGAAACCCTCGGGGAGCGGCGCCTCTCCTCCTCCTCCTCTCCCATCACCTGCCACAGGTACGGAGCGGGCTGGGGGCTGTGGGGAGGGGAACAGCCCAGGGAAGCCCCCAGCCCCAGTCCCCACTCCCGTCTGTCACCCGTGGGTGCCGAGGGAGCCCGTGGAAAGGGTTAAGTCACCTGCAGGCAGGTGGGGCCGTGGGAGGGCCGGGCAGGCCGGGGCAGCTCCCGGCTGGAGGGAGCAGGTGGCGGCCGCGCTTTGGGGTGCAGCCGGGTGGATCCCGGAATCCGGGTGCTGCGAACCCCCCCAAAAATCTGCCCACAGCCAAGGCTCGGAGGCGGCCATGAGGCGCTTGGAGGAGGACTCGGAGGTCTACAAGATGCTGCAGGAGAACCGGGAGCTGCGGGCGGCCCCGCGGCAATCCAGCACCTTCCGCCTGCTGCAGGAGGCCCTGGAGGATGAGGAAGGAGGTGAGGGGGGCACGGAGGGAGGGGTGGCGCGGGGGTGGCGGGTTCCTGATGGCCTCGTGTCCCCACAGGAGTGTTCCCCAGCCGGCTCTCGGCCGGGGCCCGCCAGCCCGTGGCCGGGTGCAGAAGCTGCACGTCTGCGAGAAGTGCGGGAGCAGCATCGCGTGAGTGGGGCTGGGGGCTTGGGGGTCCCGGGGGTGGCTCCATCCCTGTCATCCCTCCTGGCAAAGCCCAAAAAGGGGCTGCGCTCAGCCGTGGGGGTGTCCCGGGGCAGGATCCGTCCCTCCGGGCTGGGATAAAATCCTGGGTGTGGCTGGGACAGGATCGATCCCTGCTGTCACACCCGGCGGGGTTCAAATGGGGCTGATTGTGGGGCGGGAACAGGATTCCGGGGGTCCCAGAACAGGATTCCGGGGGTCCCAAACAGGATTCCGGGGGTCCCAGAACAGGATTCCAGGGGTCCCAGAACAGGATTCCGGGGGTCCCAGAACAGGATTCCGGGGGTCCCAGAACAGGATTCCGGGGGTCCCAGAACAGGATTCCGGGGGTCCCAGAACAGGATTCCAGGGGTCCCTGAACAGGATTTCAGGGGTCCCAGAACAGGATTCCGGGGGTCCCTGAACAGGATTCCGGGGGTCCAGGGGGTCCCTGAACAGGATTTCAGGGTCCCAGAACAGGATTCCGGGGGTCCCAGGGGTCCCTGAACAGGATTCAGGATTTCAGGGGTCCCAGAACTCCCAGAACAGGATTCCGGGGTCCCTGAACAGGATTCCGGGGTCCCCCAGAACAGGATTCCAGGGGTCCCAGAACAGGATTCAGGATTCAGGGTCCCAAACAGGATTCCGGGGGTCCCTGAACAGGATTCCAGGGGTCCCAGAACTGGATTCCTTCCAGGGGTCCCAGAACAGGATTCCAGGGGTCCCAGAACAGGATTCCGGGGGTCCCAGAACAGGATTCAGGGGGTCCCAGAACAGGATTCCAGGGGTCCCAGAACAGGATTCCGGGGGTCCCTGAACAGGATTTCAGGGGTCCCAGAACAGGATTCAGGGGTCCCTGAACAGGATTCCGGGGGTCCCAGAACAGGATTCCGGGGGTCCCAGAACTGGATTCTTCCTTGCCGTTGCTCCCTCTGGGTGAAAATGGGGGCGGTCCTGGGGTGTGAGTGGGGCCGGCGCGGTCCCAGGGCGGATCCACCGCCCCAGGGCCACGATGGGGCTGACCCTGGGTGGGAGGGGACCCTGGGGACACGCGGAGCCCCTCGCTGAGCCCCTGGCTGTCCCCACCCCCGCAGGACACAGGCGGTGCGCATCCAGGACGGCCGCTACCGGCACCCGTCCTGCTACACCTGCGCCGACTGCGGCCTCAGCCTGAAGATGCGCGGCCACTTCTGGGTGGGGGACGAGCTGTTCTGCGAGAAACACGCCCGCCTGCGCTACCAGGGACCCCCGGGCGGGCCCGTCCCCCGCCCAGTGTCCCCCCGCTCCTGAGCCCCGGCACCCCAGGGCTGTCCCACCCCGCTGGGCTGGGGGCTGAGGGCACTGCCAGGCTGGGATTTGGGGGATTTGGGGGGATGCGATGCCCATCTTCACCCCTTTGTGGGTGTGTGTGATGAGCTGGGGGGGTTCTCAGCCTGGGGGACACCGAGGGGACGTTGTGGGGTCGCTTGGGTACCGGAGAGGGGGCTGGCACCGCTTGAGCACTGACTGCAGAGCGAGGAGTTACACCAGATTCTCTATAAATATAATATATATTTGCTCCACTGCCTTGTCTGCTCTGTGCCGGGACCCGGGGCAGGGGAAGGGGGGTTTTACCCCAAACTCAAGGTGCGGACAGGGACCCCCCAGACCCCTCAGCGGACACCCGGGGTGGGGGCCCAGGGCTTGGCAGGGGTCCGGAGCTGCGGCCCCGCTCTTTGTCTGCTCCCGGGAAGGTCAGGGCTGCCCGCAGGGCTGGGTGGCCCCTCCCTGGCCCGGCGTCCCTGGGAGGTGTCCGGGTTTATTGGGGGCTGTTGGCCGAGGCCTTTGTCCTGCTCCAGGTGCTCTTATCGCCGCTCCCCGCCCTCCGTGCCCTCCTGCACGGAGATGGCTTTGCTGTTATCTGGCGTTTGTTGTTACCTGGGATTTGCTGTTATCAGCGGTTTGGGAGGGATCTGTCCCTTCCCCTGTCCCCCTGCAGCAGGGACAGCAGGGACAGCCCCCTCCTGCCTGGGTCTCTCTGTTTGGGGTGCGCCACCACCCCCAGTGAACCCCGGGCTCCGTCACCATCGAATTCCCCAATGAATCATTCCAGAGCTGCCCCTGCGTCCCTGGCAGTGCCCAAGGCCAGGTGTCCCTGGGACAGTGGAAGGTGTCACCTGGCAGGGGTGGCACTGGATTGTCTTTAAGGTCTTTTCCCACCCCAACCATTCCATGGCTCTGTGACATTCTGGGAGGGAGGAGGATGATGATGGTCCTGCCCTCTACACACGGTGGAAAAAAGAATAAAACGTTTTGAACCCTTCTGGGGCAACACGGCTGGGGCTGGGGGCCAAGGGGCTGCCCAGGCAGGGGGCGGCCCCCCCACCCCGCCCCGCCCCGGGGCTGTGCCGCCCCCCGGCTCTGCCCCATAAAGCAGCGGGGGAGCAGCACCGGCGCTCCATGCCCGGTTCCCGGCTCTCCCTGTCCTGTTCCCGGTGCTCCGTGCTCGGTTCCCGGTATCCCCTGCCCGGTTCCCGGTGCTCCGTGCCCGGTTCCCGGTATCCCCTGCCCGGTTCTCGGTGCTCCGTTCCCGGTTCCCGGTATCCCCTGCCCGGTTCTCGGTGCTCCGTGCCCGGTTCCCCCCTCCCCGCTCCCCGTTCCCGGTTTTATCACCGCATCCCGAGGATGCTGCGCCGCCGCGGAGCCTTCACGGTGCAGCCGCTCCGCGCTGACCTCGGTGAGTCGGTGGCCCCCGGGGCTATGGGGGACCCCCCGCGTCCCCCCTGGCTTGGGGGCTCCCTCGGGGTCTCCAACCTGCGAGGCTCGTGCAGGAGGGGATCCTCAGGGACCTGTTTTGAGGTGTCTGTGCTGAAAAGGGAGCTTGGGGTCTTTGGAACCCCGATTTGTGTCGTCTGTGCTTGAGAAGGAACCTGGGGTTTCCCTGGAACCCCAAATTTGTGCTAAAGGGGGTCCCTGGACCCTTGGCTTTCACCCCTGTCCCTGCTGGGAGGGACCAGGCTGCCGGCTGCGCTGGGAATTCGGGTTTCTCTTCCCCTGTAGCCCGTCCCCAGATGCGGCCTGGGGGTCCCCAAAACCCGGGGGTCGTGTCCGTGTGTGCCCGGGACCCCCTCCAGCAGCAACACGCGGGAGGTACCGGGGGCTGAGCTGGAGCTGCCGACGAGGGGAGACCCCCAGGAGGAGCTGATGGGGACCCCCAGGCCCCTTCTCGCCCCGCCCGTGCCCCCCACGCCGGAGGGGCTCTGGTGGCACCCCGGTGGTGGCAGGAGGAGCAGCCCCTCGGCACGTGGGGTCCTGGAGCCTGTGGAATTGCGGCGTGGGGGATTTGGGATGCTGCAGCTGCGAGCTGCGCCCCGGAATTCCTGGGATTCAATCCTGCCGGGGCGGGCGGGCTGGGATTCAATCCCACTGAAGGGCCGGATTGTCCCGGGGCTTGGCCGCCACTCCCCGCTCCCCTCGGCCTCTGCAGCCCCCGAGCGACGCGCGGTGAGCGCTGCGGCTGCAGGAGAGGCAGAAATTTGGGAGAACTGGGACTCCCCACCGGTGAATTGAGCCCACGCTGGAGCGCTGAGTGAGTTTTCTGGAACTGGGTGGGATGCAGGCGGCACCTGGCTGCCTGCCGGCGCCCGAACCCTCTCGCCTCCCCAGCTGGGGTGGGAAGGGAGTCCTTAACCACTGGCCCAGCCAGTATCGCCGATCCCAAAGGCTGCGAGGAACCAGTTGGGAACCGGTCGGGTAATGAGGTGCCTCTGGATACAGGGCCCGTCGCCGGCTGCGGTGGCTTTAAAAGGCAGCGCCGGGACGCGCGCCCGGCTCTGGGCTCTGGCTCTCGGCGATGTGGGGTGGCTCCCGCGCCGTCTGGAAGAGGAGGTTCAGCTGCTGTGAGTGTGTTTGAGGGGGGTGTCAGCCCCCGAGGGGGGGTTTTGGGGGGGTGGGCACTCCGCTCCCACCTCCCTGAGCCCTTGGCCGCGGCCTGGCCGGGAAGGGAGCGAGAATCGGGCAAGGAGCGCCGAGACCTCGCCGTGGACGCGCCGCAATCCCGCCCGGAGCCGCGGGGTGCTGGGGGCACAGCCCGGCTGGCGATGCCACCCGTCCTGTGGGGACAAGTGCCAGGATCTGGTGATCCCTGGAGCCATCCCAGCCCCGGGATCCCTCGGCTGTGCTGTGCCCTGGGCTGCCGGCACCGAGCTGGAGCGGGCTACAGGGAGAACCCGGCTCCAAAGTCCTGCTCAGATCAGAGTGGGAGCCCCTGCAGCAGCTCAGCGGGGCAGCTTGGGAGCAGGAGGAGGATGGGGGAGGCCAGGCCGTGTTTTTGGGGAGCAGCGACAACACGCCGGGGTTGTAGGAGCACGTTCCCGGCTGCAGGAACCCTCTGGAGTGAGGTGCCTGGGCAGCGGGGAGAGCCCAGGGAGCAGCTGGAGCTGCTGCTGGGGGGCTCGGAGGGGGGGTGAGCACCCAATTTTCTGCCCAAGGACCCCCCAGCTGAGCCCGCACCTCCTCCCTCCCCCCGCAGATGGTCCCTGGGAATCGGCCGAGAGCTGCATCGTGCGCACCTCCGCCAGCGTCTACCGCCGGCTGCAGGAGAGCCCGCGGCAGCCCCCGCGGGCAATGAGCACCCGGGGAGCCCCCAAAGCTGCCCCGCAGCCCCCCAGCAGCCCCCCGGCCGGCGGGAGGCTCCTCAAGTCCGAATCGGAGGATTCCGGAGTGGAGATGGCCAGCAACGAGCACTCGCCCTCCACCCCGCTGGGCTCCGAGAGCAGCTTCTCCCTGGACGGTCTGGCGGAGGAGAAGCCCCCCGGAGGAGGAGAGGAGCCCCCCCGGGCAGGCCGGAGCCGCTCGGGCAGCAGGAGGCCGCTGCAGGCAGCGCAGCGGAGCAGGAGGCAGCGCTGCCCGCGACAGCTCAGCCGGCGCAGCGCCAGCGCCGCCGACCTGGCACAGCCAGAGGAGCCCGAGGGGGCTGCGGCGGGGGGGGCTCGGTGCCCTCGTAGCCCTCGGGACCCCCGGGCTGTGCCCGAGGTGTCGGGGCAGGGGCTGCGCTACCTGGAGCACGTGTGCCAGATGCTGGAGCGCCTGGCGCGGCTGCAGCAGGACAGCCGAGCCCTGCGGCTGCAGGCAGGAGCGCGGGGAGCCCGCCCGGCCACGCTGGTGAGGGCTGGGAGGAGGGGGGGGCGTGGGGAGGGGGTGTGGGGGTCCCAGCTCACACCCTGAGTGTCCTTTCCTCACCTCACAGCCCTCCCGGCAGCCGCCGGGGCAGGATTTGGGCACCTGGAGGGGTGAGAGGTTCCGGCCGCGCTCCTGCTCGGACAGCCAGGCCCCGGGTGAGCATCGGGGGTTCGGGAATGGGGTTCGGGAATGGTACCGGGTGAGCATCGGGGCGGGGTTCGGGAATGGGGTTCGGGAATGGTACCGGGTGAATATCAGGGGTGGGGTTCGGGAATGGTACCGGGTAAATATCGGGGGTGGGATTCGGGAATGATACCGGGTGAATATCGGGAATGGGGTTCGGGAATGGCACCGGGTGAGGGGAGGTGGGGTTCGGGAATGGTACCTGGGGCCAGGTGAGCACTGGGGAATGCAGGAATGGCACGAGCGGTGCCAGGTGAGGGGGTGGGATTCGGGAATGATGGCTCTTGGGGCCAGGTGAGCATCGGGAGGTGAGGGAATGGCAGGACTGGTGCCAGGTGAGGGGAGTGGGACTCGGGAATGGCACCTGGGGCCAGGTGAGGACAGGGGGATGCAGGAATGGCACAAGCGGTGCCAGGGAAGGGGAAAGGGATTCAGGAATGGCACCTGGGGCCAGGTGAGCATTGGGGGGTGCGGGAATAGCACCAGGTGAGGGGGGATGGGATGGCAGGACCGGTGCCAGGTGAGGGGGGTGGCACCTGGCACCAGGTGAGGGGGCAGGACGATGCCCCCCAAACTTGACGAGCTCTGTTGTGCCGCACAGCAGCTGAGCCCGGGCCGTGCCGGAGGATTTGGGGACACTCGCTCAGCTCCCCCAGCCTGCTGGACCCTTCCGAGGGCGGCCCGGGGGTCCCGGCAGCGGACAAGGTATGGCCGGGGGGTGTCGGGGTGTGGCGGGGGGGGGTCCCGAGGGTCCCCCCGGTCTGAGCCCGGCTCTCCCCGCAGGACGGGCGCTCGCACTGGGGCCGGGTGAAGGTGCTGCTCACCCGCCTGACCCGCCGCTCGCTGCGGGGCGGCCGCTGCAGGTAGGACGGGGCGGGTCCCGCTCCCACCGCCGCACCTGGATGGAGGAACTGCGTCACACCTCGCCTTATGACGTCACGCCCGCCCGGGGCCGGTCCCCGCACACCCCTTCACCTTTTCTTTTTTTTTCTTTCCCCCAATAAAATCTTTTCACGGATAAACAAGCGGCTCTTAGCCAGGTGCTTGCTGTCGCGCCGTTGACGTCACACCCCTAAACCCAGCGTGACGTCACGCGAGCGCGCGTCACCGCCGCATCACTTCCGACGGCTTTTCCGCCCCTTTTGTCCCACCGGGCCCGGTCCCGCGGCCGGTCCGAGCGGCTGCCGCTCCTCCCGAGCCCCCTGCCCTGGCTCTCAGTCCCGGGCAGGCTCCGGAGGGGTCCCGGGGTGGGGCTGAAGCTTCTCCTTCCCCCAAAACCTCCCCGGGAGCCCCCCGGGCCCCCCAAGCTGCTCCGCGGGTGGGTTGGTGGGGAGGGGGCGATGATGCTCTCGGGAGCGCCGCGGATTTCTCGAGGGGGTTCCCCGGTTTGGGGGGTACAGGAGGAGGGTGAGGAGGGGGCCGATGCTGTTTTGGAGCCCCTCGTGGTGTCGCCAGCTCAGCGCGGGACGGGCCGGTGCCGCAGGTGAGGAAATCCCGTTATCCCTCCCTTTGCTCCTCATTCCCTACCCACACTTGGGGCTTTCTCCTTCCTTCCTCCCAGCGGTGAATCCCGCAGCGCCTCCCGGAGCCCCGGGGCCATCGTCCGAGCTGCAGCGTCCCGCATCCCTCCCACCGAATCCTCCATCCCCGAGCGCGTCCCGCATCCATCCCATCCCATTATCCCATTATCCCATTATCCCATCCCATCCCTCCATCCCCCGGCGTGTCCCGCATCCCTCCCAGCGCATCCATCCCACCGCTCTTTCCCGGGAAACCCTCACGGCAGAGCTGGCTCCGTGCTGGGGGTCCCTGGCACCCCCCGCCTGGGTCCCAGCCTGATCCGGCGGTGCTGGAGGGATTTTGGAGCACACCCGGGGTGGGTGTGTTGTCCTTGTCCTCTCTTTTCCTTCCCATCGCCCCCTCTGCTCTCCTGAGCCCCCCGGGGTGGGGAGCAATGGGGAGGGGCTCCGAGGTGGGGGAAGGGCAGGGCGGGGTGGGGGTCTGGGCACCCCCTCACTGGGGGACCCCCTGATCCCAAAGATGCTGAGGCTGCTCCAGGGGATGCTGATTCTCCTTTCAGGGCCCAGGTGAGGAGGAGGAGGAGGAGGAGGAGGAGGAAGGTCTGAGTCTCTTTCCCACCTGGATCCCCCCTGGATCACCTGGAGCGAGGGGAAGCTCCCGAGCATCCGACAGGGAAAATCAAGGTGTGGATCCAGATGTGTGCTGGTGTTGGCAGGGCTGGCCGGGGTGAATTCATTCTGTTTGTGAGGAAAATCCTCGGGATTTGTGGTGCTGGGTTGGTGATGGGCTGCTAAACCTGTCCGGGGGGGGGAGGGGAACAGTCGGGATTGCTGCAAAGCCACGGGGCTAACCCGGAATTCCTGTCGGGGAGGAAAAAGGAGGAAGATTTGCTCATCAGCCGGGACTGCTCCCCACGCTGGGATGGCCCCGCTGCCCCTCCTGCCCCTCCCCTCCGAGCGCTGAACTCAGCCGGGCTGAGCTCGCTCCACACCGCGGAGCGAACGCTCCCTCCCCTGTTAACGCCCTGTGGGCGGTGCAAACCCGGCAATTATTCACTTTTTACTATCAAAGATGGAATTCTCCTCCCCAACTCTGCAGAGTGAATCCCTGGGAACGCCTGGGTTAAGTTTCCGTGGGTGAAATCTCTCTCCTGATGGGAGGGCAGGGATTTGTGGGATTTGTGCAGGATGCTGGGGGGGACTGGCTGTGCACACAGGGTGACAGTGACACAGAAAAAGCCACCAGGTGGGTTCAGGTGAGCCCAGGTGGGGTTGAATCCAGGGAGGAATCAACAACCCCAGGTCAAGGAGGGGCTACCGTGGGTTTTTGCCACCCTGGGGTCTGCAGGGCTCAGATCCTGTGGGGGGGAGTGTCCCTTGCTCGAGCTCACGGGCTCTGTGCGTGGCAGTTAAATATATATATTTATAAAAATATCTATATTCTGTATATTTAGCATCCCTGCTCTGGGTAACCGTGGCAACTGGGTTTATTTTGCTTAAACCTGGCCTGGCATGTGATGTGGAGGGGAAGGAACAGCCAAGGGGAGAGGGAGGGATGAAGTTCTCCGTGCTGGGATCGGGGGAGGAGCTCAGGCACGGGATGCTTTGCTGTGTTCCTGCACTGGGGACAGCCACCAGCATTCCCAGGGCTCTGTTCCATCCCCTGTGCTCCAGCTGGGAAGGGAAGGTTTGGTTTTAGGGGCTCCATCCCCACTTTTCTGCCGGCCTTGCCAGGACACCCTGCTCCCAGCTTTGCCAAACCCAGGTCCTGGCAGCAAGAGGTGCTGCTGCTTTCCCCGGTGTCTGGAGCTGTGTGCCCTCACCTGGAGCAGCAGGAGCCTCCTGCCACCCCAAGGCAGGGACAGACCCTTCCCAACCCCCCGGGTGGGCTCCCAACCCCTTACCCCAGCACACAGCCTCTCCTTAGAAAGGCACCAGCTCAGGCCTTAAATTCTTTCTATTTCCCTGGAAAAATCCATTCCTCGTGCCCCTCCCGGTTTTTTTTTCCCTTCCCTGGACACCCCAAGCCCCCCGGTGTCCCCCCTGCAGTGGCGGCCGGGCGGCGGCAGAGGGCGACAGCGGCCCGGCGGTGACAGCGACAGCGACACGGCCCCGCCGGTGGCACCGGCACCGCGCGGCGCTGCCCGAAACTTTATTGGGGACAAGCGAGCGAGTCCCTGTGGCATCCGAGGAGGGGGTGAAACCCCCGGTTTTCCCCAGTTTGCTCCTGGCTGGGTTGTCTCCCTTAGGGATGATGTCCCCACCTGTCCCTGCTCTGGGGTTTGGGGTCCCCTGTCCCCACCCTGGGCACCCCCCCCAGCTCCATTGTGCCATTGCTGGGAAAAGAGGGGTGGATGCTCGGCACGGGAAGCATCGTCCTCTCCTCTGTGCCTCAAAAAATGGGATTGGAGTGATTTTCGGAGTGATTTTACCCTCCCCTGAGGGGGCCTAAGGCACAAAACGAGGGGGAGGAGTGGGGGTCTCACCCTCTGAGGGAGGCCGGAAAATCCAGCACATCCCCCTCCCCACCTTCATCCGAGCAGGATCCTTCCCTTTCCTGCTCCTCCACACCCCAAAATTTAAGGCAAAACTCATTTGTGCAGTGACAGAGACGATCCAAACCCCGGCAGGAGCAGCATCCTCACCCCCACCCCGGCAGGAGCGTGGAGCCCTGGGGTGACAAATCCCTCAAATCCTTCCCTGGGATGGGGGCTGGGGTGCAGGGGGGGATCCCCATCCCCTCCCCCTCCCTTCCCCACCCCCAGGCCGGGTTCAATCATCAGCCACGATGGAGAGCGCCCGCAGCTCGCCCAGCTTGGCCTCGTTCTCCCTCTCGCGCTGCTCATCGCTCAGCCCGGGCCGGTCGATCTGAGCCGTCAGATCCCCAAAAATCTTGTGCATCTCCGTGTAGTAGACAACCTGTTGGATTAAAAAAAAAAAAAACCAGGGGATTGTGGAGGGAGGGGTCTCCTTCCCCAGCCCACCCCCCGCCCCTCCCTGCCCTCGGCCGCCCCTCGCAGCGGCGTCGGGGTCTAAAATAGCTCCCGCCCCCTCGGATTGTTACAACTCGACACGTTTTAATAACGCGCTGCCCTTCCCCATCTGGGAGCTGCCACCGGCCCCGCCACCCTCCCGCAGCGTCCCCCTGTCCCCCTGTCCCCTCGCTTTGTCACCAGTGCCACCTCCCCACGGCACGGCGGGCAGGGCGAGGGGGCAAAGCCCGGGGAGGAGGAGGAGGGTGTGTGTGTGTGTGTGTGTGTGTGTGTGTGTGTGTGCGTGTGTGTGCGTGTGTGTGTGTGTGTTAATAACGTGCTAATTGGCAGCGCCAATTATCCGGAGCGGCTCGAGCTCGGGCGCGCGCGGGTCAGCGCAGGCAGATGGCAGCGGGGCCGCTGCTGGGGCGCGCGCGCGGAGGGGACAGGGGGGTCCCAGCCCTGCCTGGGGCACCCTCGGGGCTGTGAGACCCCCCCCCCTAGGTCTTGTGGGACCCCCAGACCTTCCTGGGACACCCTCGGGGCTGTGGGACCCCCATCCCTGGTGTTGTGGGACCCCCAGAGCTTCCTGGGGGATCCCCCAGGTGCTGCAGGACTTTCAGCCCTGCTTGCCAAACGCTGTAGGATCCCTGGCACTGTGGGACCCCCCAGCCCTGCCTGCGACACTCTTGGGGCTGTGGGACCCCCACCCCTGGTGTTGTGGGACCCCCAGAGCTGCCTGTGAGACCCCAGGAATTGCAGAACCTCTGGGTCCCACACATCCTCCACTGTAGGATCCCCAAGTGCTGCAGCACCCCCAGAGCTGCCTGTGGGGCTCCTGGCACTGCAGGACTCCTGATTCCTGTCCTGGAGATCCCCCCACGTCCATCAGGGAGGGATGGGGGTGCACTGTCCCCCCCCAAGCCTTGTCCCCATTTCCCAGAGGGGCCCCAGCATCTCCAGCAGCAGAGCAGAGACACACACAGTCTCCATGGAGACCAGCTCCCCCAATCCTGCTCAAATCCTGCTCATTTTGGGCAGGCCCCAGGGGGGATTTGGAGCCCCAAATTCCAGCAGCAGCTGCCTGAACCCCCCCTTTCCAGGCCTGTCCATCCTGGGGGGCCGGGGGCTCCCCCCGCAGCTGAGTCACAGCAAAGCTCATTAACACAGTGACTAACGAGCCCCCCACGGGGCTGAGCTGCCAGGGGCCCCCCAAAACCCCTGCACAGCCCCCAGAGCACAGCCCCACACCCCAAACATCCCCTCAACTCCCCTGTGCAAGGCAAGAGATGCCAAAAACGCCCCAAATCCCTCAGCAGTTCCAGGGGTGAGAAGGGATTTGGGGGCAGGGATGCCAAGGAGGGGGGCAGAGCCCTGGACACCCCCCCCATGTCCCTTGTCCCCAGCCTGGAGTCACACATGGCCACGTGGCACTGCCAATTCCAGCCTGGAAAACATCAGTGCCTTGAAATGAATCCTGGAGGGAGATGCTGCCCCCAGGATTGTCCCCAAGGTTATCCCCCACGATTTGGGGACATTTATCCCTCAGGATTGATTTCTGGATTGTTCCCCAGAATTTGAGGACAACTGTCCCCCCAGGATTTGCTCTGGAATTGTGCCTCCATGAGGATTTGGAAATCCCTGAAGATTTCTCCCTGACCAGGATTGTCCCCAGGATTGTCCCCAGGATTGTCCCCCAGCATCCACGCTGGATTGAACAGGCAGAGCAGAGTGAATTATTTGGTGCTGCTCCCCCTCTGCCCACGTCCTGCAGCCACTGATCCCTTCCCAAGGGACACCCACCCCGTGTCCCCAGGGCCTGGTGGGTGTCCTTGGGGACATCCTGTGTCCCCAGGCCCTGGGGGATGCTCCTCTCCCCCAGCAGTCTCCAGTGCAGAACCAGTTTGCCACCATTCAGGTGCTGCTGAATCTCCCAAGTTAAATTAAAAAAATCCCACTGGCATCAGCCTCCCATGATTTCTCCAGTGGAAACAGGAGTGGAAACCCTTCAGGGAGGGGATGCACCCCAAGCTGGTGATGGTGGCAGCAGGGGACCCCTCATTCTGCAGCCCTGCCCTGCCCTACCTGCCCCTGCCACCCCAGTACTTTTCCAGCCCTGGCTGCCATATGCTCCATCCCCATCCCATCAAATCCCAGCTCCAGCTTGCCTTTGAGCCCGAGCCAAGGGCCCTGAGTCCACCTGTCCTGAACTAATTCTGTTTGGGGACGCCGTGTTCCGTGCATTTTCTATAGATCCCAGCCGCTTGTTTGGGGCAGCCCTACCCAAAAAATCCCCGGGGGCACTGCCAGGGCTGTGCTCCCCCAGCTCCAGCCCTGCCTGCCAGCCTCATCTTCCCCCCCATCCCATGAAAATCCAAAGGAATCTCATGTTTTCTAGCTGGAAAACAAAGCACAGAGCGGGAAGGAAGTGCTGGTCACGCCTCACACCAGCCACAACTCCCAAAATCTCCCCCTTTCATCTCCATGTGGCCACTTCAAAGCCCCCAGCCAGGGAAATATTTGCCTCCCTTGGCTTGGTCTGGGCTCGTGGGTGGAGAGAAGAATTTGGTGTTGAATGTTACAGCCCTGCAAGCTCAGGACATGTCCTGGCACCAGGAGACAGCCGGGGCTGGGAGCACAGCCAGGCTGTGCCATGGGAACTCATCTGCCTGCGTTTGGGAGGGTCTCCTTGGGTCAGAGCCATGGAGGTGCACGGGAGCAGGGTCCTTTCCAGCTCAGTGCCACACATTTTGTGTCCTTTTAACCCCCTGGCTTCCTCCAGGGCCCAAAAAATAAAGGAAATTACACTGTTTTGCTTTTGGATGGGGGTTTGACCCAGGGAGAAACAACCTCAAAAGTCACAGCACCCTGCACAAGGCTCCCTTCCCAGCTCAGTGTCACACATTTTGTGTCCTTTTAACCCCTGGCTTCCTCCAGGGTTAAAAAATAAAGAAAATTACACTGTTTTGCTTTTGGATGGTGGGTTTGACCCAGGGAGAAACAACCCCAAAAGTCAGAGCACTCTGATGCCAGCCCACCCCATCCAGCCCTTTCCTTGTGGGATGCACCTCCAGCCTCATCCCACTCCTGAAGAGACAGGAAAGGCTGAAAATAGAAATTCCATCGAGGAACACGACCCCCCCCAGCTGCTCCATCAGCTCAGGAAGGCACAGAGGGAGGAAAAGCTGGGAACAATTCCTGTGCCAGCTCCCACCTGGCACAGGGATGGGGATGGAGGGATCCTGCCCTCCCCAGGCAGGTGCCTGCAGGTGAGCAGCTGCCAAAGCTGACTCAGGGCTCCTGCTGCTATTCCTGGCTCGCCACTGACTCATTACCTTGGGCAAATCACATTCCTTTTCCATTTCATTTCAGCCACTTCAGTGGGAAAACACTTCCCAGAGCTGCTGAGCCAGGGGGGCACAGGCAGCCCGAGCCGAGCTCGGCACAAACATTCCAGGCTCTCCTCAAGCATCCTCCCCCAGGGGGGAAGGATGTGCTGGGGAAGGGGAGGGATGGGATGAGGCTCCCAGGGAGGGAGGGATGTGAGGAGCTGCATCCATCTGGGACCAGCTTTAGTCCAGCCTACGGGAGATGCATCAGCTCTGTTGTGATGCTGCTTTTTGGGTGTTAAAAATGGGATTTCACTTGGTTTTCCCAACAAATTCCTCAGCTGAGGAGAGGCAGGGCAGAGAGATGGGAAAGCAGGAAGAGGATTCCCAAGGGAGAAGAATGGAGAGTGTCACAAACAGCCCCAGCAGGGACATCCTGCTGCTCCCTGCTCACAGCACACCCATCCCAACTTCCTCCTCATCCCAAATTCCTGGGGAATTGGGACACAAATGGAATGAGGAGAAGCCAGAGGGGCAAAGCTGCTCTCTGAGGAAACCCACGGATCACAAACCCCTGCAGAGGGCAGAGAACATTCAGATTTCAAGCTCTCACCCACAGAAGGGTCTGCAGGGGGAAAGGGCCAGCGAGACCCTGCGGTGGCTCTGGGAATTCTGGTTATTCCAGGCTGGAACAGGGAGCCCTGAGCCCGACTGCTGAGGGAACAGCAGGAACAGCATCCCCAGCACCCACCCTGCAGCACAGGGAGCATGGGCACCATCTGCTAGGTGAATCAGCCTGCAGACAACTCGCTGGCAGCTCGGCACTGAGCCCCCCCAAGTCGGAGGTGAGATGGAACACGTGCTCCTGCAGCACACCTGGGCCCCAAAATGCTGCAGGGAAGAGCCCCTGGTGTGGGCAGTGCCTGGTTCTGCTCCCCTCATGGGGTGCCAGGGGCTCCCAAAGCTTGGTGAGATCCCAACCCTGCCCCTCTGCAGCCTGAGGGGATGGGAAAGGCTGAAGGGAGGAGGGAGAGGAGGAGGAGGATGGAAATGAAAGCTGCTGGTTATTCAGGGCACCTCTTCCTGCTAATCTTCGGTGTGGAGATGTCCCAGGAGCCTCTTCTACCCTTCAGATGAGCCCAAACACCTCAAATCAACTGAGCCCTGAGCTCAGGACTCCAGATTCAAGGAGATGGCATTGCCAGGGGGACAAGGCCATGGATAAACACAGGCAGGGCTGGAACAGGACAGAACAGCAGCCAGGGAGGGACAGGACAGCAGCCAGGAAGGGACAGGACAGCACCCAGGAAGGGACAGTGCCTCACCTGTGCCCGGACCAGCGACTCGAAGCTGGGTTTGAAGTAGTCGATGCGGCTGCTGTAGAATTTGGGCATCTCCTCCAGCAGCTGCTTGTTCTTGGCTTCAAAATCCTCCTTGACAGGGCGCAGCTCCTCCCGGGCCTGGGGACACGGGGAGGGGACACTGGGGACAGGGATCCTCCTGCCTGGGGACACCCCAGCACAGCGGGGTGCTGGGCTGGAATCTGGTGGGATCATCCAATGGAATCTGGTGGGATCATCCAATGGAGCCTGGTGTGATCATCCAATGGAATCAGATGGGATCCATGGGATCATCCAATGGAATCTGATGGGATCCATGGGATCATCCAATGGAATCTGGTGGGATCCATGGGATCATCCAATGGAGCCTGGTGTGATCATCCAATGGAATCAGATGGGATCCATGGGATCATCCAACGGAATCTGATGGGATCCATGGGATCATCCAATGGAGCCTGGTGGGATCCATGGGATCATCCAATGGAATCTGGTGGGATCCATGGGATCATCCAATGGAGCCTGGTGGGATCCATGAGATCATCCAATGGAGCCTGGTGTGATCATCCAATGGAATCAGATGGGATCCATGGGATCATCCAATGGAGCCTGAGGGATCCATGGGATCATCCAATGGAATCCAGTGCGATCCATGGGATCATCCAATGGAATCTGGTGGGATCCATGGGATCATCCAATGGAGCCTGAGGGATCCATGGGATCATTCAATGGAATCCAGTGGGACCCACGGGATCATCCAATGGAATCCAGTGGGATCCATGGGATCATCCAATGGAATCTGGTAGAACTCAAGTGACCATCCAATGAAACCTGATCAGATCCAAGTGACCTCAATGGATCAACGGATCAATTCAATGGAATCAGATGGGACCATCCAATGGGCCCTGGCAGGACCCACGCTGTGACCCTGGAAAGCCACAGGACACCCGGAGAGGTTGGCTGTGTTTTCTCTCCTTCAGAAAAGCACGGCCAAAAGGCAGAGCTGAGCCAGGCTGGAGAAGGTCCCCTCACCCTGGGCTGCTCCAGGACCCCGCCCCCAGCGCCACCGTGACCTTCAGCCCAGTGCATCCAACTGGCTGCTCTCAGCAGAGCGTGGGGACAACGGGAAATGTCTCTGGGATGGGCTGGAAAAGGGCAGGAGGGGGTGGGCTGTGAAATATTAGACTGGTTCAAGTCTGCCACTTAATCCCGGTGCCATTCCGGCGGGAGGGGGGAGCGGGAGAGCCCGGCCCTGGGGACAGGGACAGGGACAGGGACAGGGACAGGGCAGGGACTGGGCTCCAGGCTGGAAAAGGCTGGGGACAGGGACAGGGCCAGGGACATGGCAGGGACTGACTGGGCTCCAGGCTGGGGACAGGGACAGGGACATGGCAGGGACTGACTGGGCTCCAGGCTGGAAAAGGCTGGGGACAGGGACAGGGACAGGGACAGGGACAGGGACAGGGACAGGGACATGGCAGGGACTGACTGGGCTCCAGGCTGGAAAAGGCTGGAATCACCCAGCAAAGGAGCAAATTCATCATTTGCTGTGAAATTGGGAGTGTTGAAACTGCCGGGATGGAGTTAATGGGGGAAATCCTGGGGAGAAAATCCTGGGATGGAGTTTATGGGGAAAATCCTGGGATGGATTTTAAGGGGAAAATCCTGGGATGGAGTTTATGGGGAAAATCCTGGGATGGATTTTAAGGGGAAAATCCTGGGATGGAGTTTATGGGGAAAATCCTGGGATGGATTTTAAGGGGAAAATCCTGGATGGAGTTTATGGGGAAACTCTTGGGGAGAAAATCCTGGGATGGAGCTCATGGGGAAAATCCTGGGCTGAAGTTTAAGGGAAAAGTCCTGGGATGGAGTTTATGAGAAAATCCTGGGATGGAGTTCATGGGGAAAATCCTGGGATGGAGTTTAAGGGGAAAATCCTGGATGGAGTTTAAGGGGAAAATCCTGGGATGGAGTTTAAGGGGAAAATCCTGGGATGGAGTTTAAGGGGAAAATCCTGGGATGGAGTTTAAGGGGAAAATCCTGGGATGGATTTTATGGGGAAAATCCTGGATGGAGTTTAAGGGGAAAATCCTGGGATGGAGTTTAAGGGGAAAATCCCGGGATGGAGTTTATGGGGAAAATCCCGGGATGGAGTTTATGGGGAAAACCCTGGGGAGAAAATCCTGGATGGAGTTAATGAGGGAAATGCTGGGATGGAGTTCATGGGGAAAATCCTGGGAGTTTATGGGGAAAATCCTGGGATGGAGTTTATGGGAAAATCCTGGGATGGAGTTTATGGGAAAATCCTGGATGGAGTTCATGAGGGAAATGCTGGGATGGAGTTCATGGAGAAAACTACCAGGATGGAGCTCATGGAGGGCAGAAGGGCAGAAAACCTGGAGCAAACCACGGATGTGAATTTGCATCTCAATAATTCCAAATACCTGGATGAGATGAGGCCTTTCCATGAAATCCAGCCCCTCTGCATATCCCAGGTTCAGGATTGCTCAAGGCTCCCTCCCACAGCTGCTTCAACTCAGTGCTTGAATTATTTTTTTGTGGGGGAATTAGATCAAAAGTTCATTAAGGGGAAAAAATAAATGAAATAACTAAACCCTACTTAATCAGCAGAACAAAAGAATTGCCATTTTTTCAGCTTCAGCTTTAGTTGCTGAGGCTGAGCAAAATAAGCTGCTTACTGTTAAAGCAGAGGTGCCTTTTGTTCAGGCTGTTCTTCAACACAAAACTTCATTTTTTGGAGGGGAAATTCAGCAGAAAAACACATTTTCTTTGACTCTGAGAATCAATTGTTGCAGGGAGGATCAAGCCACGTGCTGGAGCGACAGATTTGGGGGGAAAAACGCTGGGGGAGATTTGATTTAAGCAAAAAAAAAACAAAAAAACCAAAAAAACCCAAAAAACCAACAAAAAGAATCTGGCAAAACTTCCTGTTAACTCATTCCTGCAATTTTCCAAGAGGAATTTTTTGGGAACAGGTGGCAAAGAGAAAAGTGGGAAATGCTCTGATCTGTTCCCTTCCCCATCCAGCTCCCCCAGAGCTCCCAGGGCTTGGATTCCATTTTCTCTTGGGAAAAAATTTCATTTTCTCCAGGAAAAAATTCCATTTTCTCCAGGAAAAAAATTTCATTTTCTCCAGGAAAAAATTCCATTTTCTACAGGAAAAAAATTTCATTTTCTCCAGGAAAAAATTCCATTTTCTCCTGGGAAAAAAATTCCATTTCCTACTGAAAAAATTCTGTTTCCTCCAGGAAAAAATTCCATTTTACTCCTGGAAAAATTCCATTTCCACCATGAAAAAAAGTCTATTTTCTCCTATAAAATTCCATTTTCTCCTGGAAAAAAAAAATCCATTTTCTCCAGGAAAAAAATCCATTCTCTCTTGGAAAAAATTCCATTTTCTCCAGGAAAATATTCTATCCTCTCCTGGAAAAAAAAAAAATCCATTTTCTCCTATAAAATTCTGTTTTCTCCTAGAAAAAAATTCCATTTCCTCCTTGAAAAAAATTCCATTTCCTCCTTGAAAAAAAATCTGTTTTCTCCAGGAAAAAAATCCATTTTCTCCTGGAAAAAAATTCCATTTTCTCCTGGAAAAACTTCCATTTTCTCCTGGAAAAAAATTCCATTTTCACCTGGAAAAAAAGTCTATTTTCTCCTATAAAATTCCATTTCCTCCTCAAAAAAATTCCATTTCCTTCTGGAAAAACTTCCATTTTCTTCTGGAAAAAAATTCCATTTTTTCCTAGAAAAAAATTTCCGTTTTCTCCAGGAAAAAACATCCATTTTCTCCTGGGGAAAAAAAATTCCATTTTTTCCTAGAAAAAAATTCTATTTTCTCCAGGAAAAAAAATCCATTTCCTCCTGGAAAAACTTCCATTTTCTCCTGGAAAAAAACCTCCATTTTCACCTGGAAAAAAATTCTATTTTCTCCAGGAAAAAAAATCCATTTTCTCCAGGAAAAAAAAATCCATTTTCTCCTGGAAAAAAAATTCCATTTTCTCTTGGAAAAGCACCTCCCTCCCTTTACTGAGCCCTCCAAACCAGCGTTGTGCTGTCAAAAATGTGATTTTTACACCTATAAAAACCTCCCAAAATTTTCTATTTTTGGCAGATAGGAGGAAAAAGCTTTTTCTAAATTTTTTTTTGCTTCACTGCCATGTTCAGGCTGGGAAAAACACTGCTGAACCTGGGGGAAAAATTAAAAAAAAAGATAATAAATTAAAAATAAAAATAAAAAAAAAAAAAATATTAACTGCAGCTCTTTTTTTTTGCACTTTTTCCCCTTTTTCGTTGATTTTTTTCATTATTTTTTGCTCATTTTGGTAAATTTTTTTGTGCTTTTTTGGTAAATTTTTTGTGGTTTTTTGGTAATTTTTTTGGGCTTTTTTGGTAATTTTTTTCCTCTTTTTTGGCTAATTTTTTGCTATTTTTTGGTAATTTTTTTGCTGTTTTTTGGTCAATTTTTTCTCTTTTTTTGGCTAACTTTTTGCTCATTTTTAGGTCTCCCTGCGCTTCACTGCCATGTTCAGGCTGGGAAAACACTGCTGAACCTGGGGAAAAATAAAAAAAAAGATAATAAAATAAAAATAAAAATAAAAAATAAAATAAAAAATAAATATTAACTGCAGCTTTTTTTTTTTGCACTTTTTTCCCCTTTTTCGTTGATTTTTTTCATTATTTTTTGCTCATTTTGGTAATTTTTTTGTGCTTTTTTGGTAAATTTTTTGCTCTTTTTTGGTTAAGTTTTGCTCTTTTTTCGGTAATTTTTGCTCTTTTTTTGGTAATTTTTTTCTCTTTTTTGGCTAATTTTTGCTCTTTTTTGACTAATTTTTTCTCTTTTTTTGGCTAATTTTTTCTCCTTTTTTGGCTAATTTTTGCTCTTTTTTGGTAATTTTTTTGCTCTTTTTTTGGTTAATTTTTGCTCTTTTTTGGCTAATTTTTCCTTTTTTTGGTTAATATTTTTCTCTTTTTTGGCTATTTTTTGCTCTTTTTTTGGCTCATTTTTTTCTCTTTTTTGGTAAATTTTTTGCTCTTTTTTTGCTAATTTTTGCTCTTTTTTTTGGTTAATTTTTTTCCCTTTTTTGGTAAATTTTTGTGCTTTTTTGGTAATTTTTTTGCTTTTTTTGCTAATTTTTTGCTATTTTTTTTCTCTTTTTTTTGTGAATTTTTTGCTCTTTTCATGCTAATTTTTTGCTCTTTTTTTTGGTTAATTTTTTGCTTTTTCTGATTAATTTTTTTGCCTTTTTTTGGCAAATTTTTGCTCTTTTTGGGTGGGAAACCCAGCTGAAGAGGAGCCCTGAAGGATTCAAAGCACCCAGAAAATCAAATTATCCCAGGGCTGGGATCAAATAGGTGATGCTCCCTCTGGAGATATTTATATTTATATTTATATTTATATTTATATTTTTATTTATATTTATATTTATATTTATTTTATATTTATTTTTTAATATATTTAAAATTTAATATTTATAAATTCCAGGAGATCATAATTGAATATTTATAAATTCCAGGGTGATTTTTGGGGTGTTGAGGCCAAGGATTGGTGGTGAAAAATCTGAGCAGCCTGGATTTTATTTCCATTTTTTATTTCCCACTTCTTAAAATGGAAAAAAAAAAAAAAAAAGAAATATAAAATAAATATAAATATTAAAAAATATAAAATAAATCCATGTCGATATAAATATAAAATAAATAGAAGTATAAAATATATTAAATAAATAAAAATATAAATAAAAATAAAAATATAAATATAAATATAAATATATATAAACTAAAAATGAAAATAAAATATCTAGAATAAAAATAAAAATAATTAAAAAAATAAAAATATAGAATAAATATAAAATGATAATACATAGAATAAATATATATATCCTATATTTTATATATACACATATATTTTATATTTATATAAATTATTCATATTTATATTTAGAATATAAAATATTCTATATTATATATATTTTTATATTCTATATAGAATATAGAATAAATATAAAATTAAAATTAAAACTAAAATAAATAAAAATAAAAATAAAAATTAAAATAAAAATAAAAATATAAATATAAAATAAATAAAAATAAAAATAAAAATAAAAATAAAAATAAAAATATATATATAAATATAAATATAAAATAAATAAAATATAAATATAAATATAAATGTAAATATAAATATAAATATAAATATAAATATAAATATAAATATAAATACAAATATAAATATAAATACACATCCCATGATATTCTCCCTCTGTTGCAAGATTTGGGGGCCTGGATGCAGCAGCAGCTCCTGGGCTGCTAAAATCTCTCCGACCTCTTTGTAAAATCCAAAAATTTGGATTTTTTGGGAGAGGGAAATAGGGATGGAGGGAAGAGGTGGCCAGGTGTTCAGGGCTGAAATTCCCAGGATTTTGAGGCTGAAATTCCCAGGATTTTGGGGCTGAAATTCCCAAGATTTTGGAGCTGAAATTCCCAGGATTTTGGGGCTGAAATTCCCAGGGATTGAGGCTGAAATTCCCAGGATTTTGGGGCTGAAATTCCCGAGATTTTGGAGTTGAAATTTCCAGGATTTGAGGCTGAAATTCCCAGAGTATTGGGGCTGAAATTCCCAGCGTTTGAGGCTGAAATTCCCAAGATTTTGGAGCTGAAATTCCCAAGGATTGAGGCTGAAATTCCCAAGATTCTGAGGCTGAAATTCCCAGGATTTTGGAGCTGAAATTCCCAAGATTTTGGGGCTGAAATTCTCAGGATTTTGGAGCTGAAATTTCCAGAGTATTGGGGCTGAAATTCCCAGCGTTTGAGGCTTAAATTCCCAAGATTTTGGAGCTGAAATTCCCAAGGATTGAGGCTGAAATTCCCAAGATTCTGAGGCTGAAATTCCCAGGATTTTGGAGCTGAAATTCCCAAGATTTTGAGGCTGAAATTCCCAGGATTTTGGAGCTGAAATTCCCAGGATTGAGGCTGAAATTCCCAGGATTTGAGGCTGAAATTCCCAGGATTTTGGGGCTGAAATTCCCAAGATTTTGGAGCTGAAATTCCCAGAATTTTGGGGCTGAAATTCCCAGAAATTGAGGCTGAAATTCCCAAGATTTTGAGGCTGAAATTCCCAGGGATTGAGGCTGAAATTCCCAGAATTTTGGGGCTGAAATTCCCAGGGATTGAGGCTGAAATTCCCAAGATTTTGCGGCGGAAATTCCCAGAATTTTGGAGCTGAAATTCCCAGAATTTTGGGGCTGAAATTCCCAGGGTTTGAGGCTGAAATTCCCAGGGTTTGGGGCTGAAATTCCCAGGATTTTGGGGCTGAAATTCCCAACATTTTGGGAAAATGCTTTGGGTTCACAGATCCAGGGAATGGTTTGGGTTGGAAAAGATTTTCAGGACTCTCCTGTTGGGGCAGGGACAATTTCCACTGGCCCAGGAGGCTCCAAGCTCACTCCTGGCGCACTTCCAGAAATTTTTTTTTGTTTTGTTTTTATGTTTTTATGTTTTTATGTTTTTATGGTCTCCTCATTATGGGATGCCCTTTCCCAACATGGCACACACACCATGCCAGCAGCTCCTGCAGGAATTTCACCCAATTATTAATGATGGGAAGGATGGAATCCATCAGTGCAGAGACTTTTTTTTGGTTTATTTTATTTTCTGTCCCTGATGAGGGAGGTTTGAGGGAGGTTTTTGCTTTTATTCCCAAAAGCAGGGAATAAAGAGCCTGGGGATTGCCAGAGTGGGAATGGAGATTCCAGATTGGAGCTGGGAAATCCTCCTTTCCCTTCCTTTCCTTCCTTCCTTCCCTTCCCCTTCCCTTCCTTCCTTCCTTTCCCTTCCTTCCCTTCCCTTCCCTTCCCTTTCCCTTCCTTTCCTTTCCCTTCCCTTCCCTTCCCCTTTCCCTTCCCTTCCCTTTCCCTTCCCTTTCCCTTCCCTTTTCCTTCCCTTCCTTCCTTCCTTCCTTCCCCTTTCCCCTTCCCTTCCCTTCCTTCCTTCCTTCCCTTCCTTCCTTCCTGAAACTTCCCCTGAAACTTCCCTGAAACTTCCCTGAAACTTCCTGAAACTTCCCTGAAACTTCCCTGAAACTTCCTTCCCTGAAAACTTCCTGAAACTTCCTTCCCTGAAACTTCCTGAAACTTCCCTTCCTTCAGAAACTTCCCTTCCTGAAACTTCCCTGAAACTTCCCTAAAACTTCCCTGAAACTTCCCTTCCCTGAAACTTCCCTTCCCTGAAACTTCCCTTCCCTGAAACTTCCCTTCCCGAGCCACCACATGCAGCAAATCTTGGCAAACCCTTCCTGAGCCATCCCCAAAGCCCTGAGCCTGGTGCTGGCACCCAAACCCGGCTGTTTGTGGTGTTTTCCTGCCCTTTCCTGGCACTTCCCAATTCTCCTGCCTCAACAGAGTCACGAGACTCCAGCAAAGTCACACTCAGCCACTTCCACCCCCAATCCCTGGGAAGATCCAACCCTTTCCCTGGGAAAAAGCAGTGAGGGAGGACACACAAGTTTCCATTTACTTTGAAGTTAAATCTGGGTTTTAAAATAGGAGGGGAAAAAAAAAAGGCTCAATTTTAATTTTTTTCTTCCCCCCTTTTTATTCCCAGTATCGACTTGGTGCAATTTGGCAGCCAGTAATGGAAGGACACTGTGCTCAGGCAGAGCTTTAAAAAAAAAAAAAATCTACAGGGCTGGATCTGAAGAAGCTGGGACTGTGTAGGCACAGCAGCTCCTGCCTCACAAGGACTTTCCATGCAAAGATTTCATGCTGCATTTCCCAGAGCAGGGGGGGCCAGCTCTGAGTCTCCTCAGCTCCAGTCTGGTCACTGGGAATTGTGGAATCCCACCTGAAATCACCCCCTGCCACGGGCTGGCACCTCCCACTGCCCCAGCCTGCTCCAAGGCCCATCCCAGCTGGCCTCAGGCACTTCCAGGGATGAGAAAGTGTTTTCCAGCTTCTCTGGGCAACCTGTGCCACCCCCATCCTCACAGGGAAAAATTCCTTCCCAGTATCTTGTTTAAATCTCCAATCTTTTAGTTCCAAACCAACCCTGGCACTGCTGAGGTTCTCTCAGTGGGGTTGTCCTCAACCAGAGAAGGGTTGGGTCACTTGTGGCTTCTCAGGATACAACCAGTGCTCCAGCTGAGAGCTCCCTGTGCCCAAGGAACTCTCCCTGTGCCCAAGGAACTCTCCCTGTGCCTAAGGAACTCTCCCTGTGCCTAAGGAACTCTCCCTGTGGCCAAGGAACTCTCCCTGTGCTAGCTGAGTTCTTCCTAGTCCAGCTGAGCTCTCCCTGTGCCCACTGAGCTCTCCTTGGGCCAGTTGAGCTCTCCTTGGGCCAACCAAGCTCACCGTACGCCCACTGAGCTCCCTCTGTGCCCACTGAGCTCCCTCTGTGCCCACTGAGCTCTCCCAGTGCCCACTGAGCTCTCCCAGTTCCCACTGAGCTCTCCCAGTGCCCACTGGGCCCTCCCAGTGCCCACTGAGCTCTCCCAGTCCCCCAGTGCCCACTGAGCTCTCCCAGTGCCCACTGAGCCCTCCCAGTGCCCACTGAGCTCCTCCCAGTTCCCACTGAGCTCTCCCAGTGCCCACTGAGCTCCCCCTGTGCCCACTGAGCTCTCCCAGTGCCCACTGAGCTCCTCCCAGTGCCCACTGAGCCCTCCCAGTTCCCACTGAGCTCTCCCAGTGCCCACTGAGCTCCCTCTGTGCCCACTGAGCCCTCCCAGTGCCCACTGAGCCCTCCCAGTGCCCACTGAGCTCTCCCTGTGCCCACTGAGCTCCCTCTGTGCCCACTGAGCTCTCCCTGTGCCCACTGAGCTCCCTCTCCCAGTGCCCACTGAGCTCTCCCAGTGCCCACTGAGCCCCCAGTGCCCACTGAGCTCTCCCAGTGCCCACTGAGCTCCCCCTGTGCCCACTGAGCCCTCCCTGTGCCCACTGAGCTCTCCCAGTTCCCACTGAGCTCTCCCAGTGCCCACTGAGCCCTCCCAGTGCCCACTGAGCTCTCCCAGTTCCCACTGAGCTCTCCCAGTTCCCACTGAGCTCTCCCAGTGCCCCCTGAGCTCCCCCTGGTTTCATTTCCACGCAGGCTCAGCCCAGCTCAAGCAGGGAAGCTCCAGTTCCTTGCATTGAGGCCAAGCTGCCTCTGGCTGCTGGGGGAACGAAGGGACCCTGAACTCCCCTGGGACTCATGGAGGGGCTCTCAGCTCCTGCCCAGGCTGTGTGCACAGAAACACGACCCTGAGTGCCAGGGGTGCCAACCAGCCTTGGCAGAGGTGCCAAGTTCCTGCAGGAATTCCTGAGTGCACACACAGCCCCAGTGTCCCCAGTGTCCCCACAACCATCCCATGCACGTTACTGACAAATGCTGCACCACAGCCACAGCCAAACCCTGCCACAACAGCCCTGCAGGGACATGAAGAGTTCTCCAAAACCTTCAGCCTGGCAGCAGAGGGACTGGGATCAACTGGGATCAACTGGGATCAACTGGGATCTACTGGCATCTACTGGGAGGGCAGCAGCAGCCAAGCAGCTCGTTGGGAATGGAGTCTGAACAACTCCACACTCAATTTCAGGGACATGGGGAAGGAGCAGGGAAGCCTGACAAGCAAATCTGGGATGTTTCACTCATCCACTCCAAGCACTTGGAGCAAGGGAATGATTCCTGTCCCTGTGGGATGCACAGAGGAAAACCCTGGGGCAGTTTATAACAAAAAGTTTGTAACTAATCAGGGAACAGCAAGGTTGGAAAAAAAGTCTTAACCTGAGTCCAACCACCAACCCAGCAGCACTAAGCCACAAAGTGCCACATCCATGCATTTATTGAGTATTTCCAGGGATGGTGACTCCTCAGCAGACTGTGCCAGGGTTTGACAACTCTTATCACAAAAAAAATAAATTCCTAATATCTGATATTATCAATAATCCCAACACCTCCTCCTCCCTGTGCTGACAGCCAAAACCACTCCCAAATTCCCCCCCCCCATCATCCCCTTAACCCAAGACTTCATTTTTTAAACACAAACCCAAGAAAATCGAAGCTGACTCAAAAGAAAATTTGGTTGGGAATGGTGGCAAAGTGAAGGTAAAGGAGCACACGGGGTATTAGAGCCCCTGCCATGAAAGCAGCTTGAGGAATAAGCTGGTTTTTTTCCCTGTCACTTTTTAGGGAAGGTGCTGAGAGGGGATTAGAGCCCAGGCAGCTTAAGGGGAGCAGGTGAGGGGAGATCTGCAGGGATAACGAAAAGAAAATACAAATTCCTCTGCCTGTGGCTGTGGGGGGAGAGAGGGGGGAGCTGCTGGTGAACTCCTCACAGGATGACAGGTTATCCTTCAAAAAACATCTCAATCACCCTGTTCCTGCATCCCAAATGATGCTCCCAGCTCAGCCTCCCTCCAGCTCAGTAATGAAAGGATGGGGTTGGAGAGAGGAGATCAAAGTGCCCCAGCACTGCTGGTGCTGCTCAGCCCAGCTGACAAAGCTGGGAATTGGAAATTGGGAATTCCTTCCCATCTCTCTGCTGGGATGGTTGAGGAGTGGGAACATTCTGTCACCTCTCTGTCTTCTCACCCTCTCAATCCCAAATCCTCATCCCACTTCTGCCAAGTCCCATTTTTAGTGAGAATGGGGTGCTGGAAAAATAAATTAAAGAAATAAAAATAAAGAAATTAATTTTAAAAATAAATTAAAAAAAAAAATTAAAAAATTAAATCAAAACCTTTAATTTTTGTTTCCAAGCATCTCAAACACCCTCATTAGCAGCCTGTGAGCTGGACCTGGCTGTCACACATGCACCATTATTTTTGGGATGCTATCTTGGATTAGAAACCAAAAGGAAGTGGACAAATCTACAGGTAAAAAAAAAAAAAAAAAAAAATGGAACAACAGAGCTGAGAAGCATCAGATGCCAAAGAAAGCGATGGTGGATGAGGTGAGGGAAGTTTGGAGAGGCACAGGATGGCCCAGGAGGGGATTCCTGCCATTCCCCAGCTCGTGCCCACACATCCGTGGGGGCCCAGCCACCCACCAGGAAGGGGGAAACCCAAGCCAGCCCTTCCTCGGGAGGGAAAAGGGGCAGGAATGGAGAGGCCAGGGCGAGGAAGTGGCACTCAGGGGATTAGGTGGCCACGTGGCCTCTCCAAATCCTCATTAGGGGCTCGTTAAGGACATGAAAGCTGCTTTTCCTGCTTCCGGTCCCGCAGCCCCGGAGCTGCTCCCGGTCACTTTTGGTCCCTTTCCTGGCCACCTCTGGCTCCTTTCCTGGCCACCTCTGGCTCCTTTCCTGGCCACCTCTGGCTCCTTTCCATGGCCACCTCTGGCTCCTTTCCTGCCACCTCTGGCTCCTTTCCTGGCCACCTCTGGCTCCTTTCCTGGCCACCTCTGGCTCCTTTCCTGGCCACCTCTGGCTCCTTTCCTGGCCACCTCTGGCTCCTTTCCTGGCCACCTCTGGCTCCTTTCCCTGGCCACCTCTGGCTCCTTTCCTGCCACCTCTGGCTCCTTTCCTGGCCACCTCTGGCTCCCTTTCCTGGCCACCTCTGGCTCCTTTCCCTGCCACCTCTGGCTCCTTTCCTGGCCACCTCTGGCTCCTTTCCTGGCCACCTCTGGCTCCTTTCCTGGCCACCTCTGGCTCCTTTCCAGTCCCCCAGGTCTGACATCCATCCCTGAGTGGTGGCACCTTGGTGGCAGCACCCTTTGTGTCACCTCTGCCAAAGCCAGGGTGACCAGGACATCCCTGTGGCAAATCTTCCAATTTTGGGAGCAGGACAATGCCCCAAATCAAAGGGATTTTACTATGCCAGGGTGACCAGGACATCCTTTATCTTCCAATTTTGGGAAAAGGACAGTGCTCCAATGGGGTGATCCTGTGCCAGGGTGACCAGGACATCCCCATGGCCAAAAATTCTCCAATTTTGGGATAAGAACAATGCTCCAGGGGGGTGATGCTGTGCCAGGGTGACCAGGACATCCCCATGGCCAAAAATTATCCAATTTTGGCAATAGGAACATGCTCCAAGTCAAAGTGTTGGCCCCAGGCCAGGATGACCAGGATATTCCCATGGCCAAAAATTCTCCAATTTTGGGATAAGAACAATGCTCCAATGGAGTGATCCTATGCCAAGGTGACCAGGACATCCCCATTGCCAAAAATTCTCCAATTTTGGGATGAGAACAATGCTCCAATGGAGTGATCCTATGCCAAGGTCACCAGGACATCTCCATGGCCAAAAATTCTCCAATTTTGGGATGAGAACAATGCTCCAATGGAGTGATCCTATGCCAAGGTGACCAGGACATCCCCATGGCCAAAAATTCTCCAATTTTGGGATGAGAACAATGCTCCAATGGGGTGATCCTGGTCCAAGGTGACCAGGACATCTCCATGGCCAAAAATTCTCCAATTTTGGGATAAGAACAATGCTCCAGGGGGGGTGATGCTGTGCCAGGGTGACCAGGACATCCCCATAGCCAAAAATTCTCCAATTTTTGGATAAGAACAGTGCTCCAGGGAGGTGATCCTGTGCCAGGGTGACCAGGACATCTCCATTGCCAAAAATTCTCCAATTTTGAGAACAAGACCATGCTCCAAGGGAATGGCACCAATTCAAGCTGCCCATGTCACTGTGAGCAGGACAATGCTCCAAGGGAAGGAATGGCACCCAGCCAAGGTGACCACTGCTCTGAGAGGGTCAGAGTCAGTTCAGCTGAGACCTGGAAAGTCCCTAAATCCTGTGGATTTCCAAACCACCTGGCTCCTTTAAGCTGCTTCCTTCCTTAAATAAGGACAAGATGGAACATTAATTATCCAGCCCCAATCCCTGACTGGGAAGAACTGGGAGAGTGAAACCAGCTGCATTTGTCCCTTTCTGCCCCAAATGCTCTGCTCTGCTGTGAGATTCCACAGCAGCTCCCAAAGAGGAGCCCATCCCTCCTGCCCATCCCCTGAAAAATGCAAAATTCTCACTGCAGCTTTGCTCTTTCCCTGAAAAGAAATGAGTCATTCCCAGCCAAAGGCTTCTTGGGGCTCAAAAAGCCAAATTGTGAATAACCCCACGAGCCCAGAAGCAGAAGGATTGAAACAATAACCCTCCACACCCCCCACACTAAATCTACTACTGCTTTTTTTCAACTTGCTTTAACAAATTCCCCAAGATTTGCCTGGAAACTCCAATCCCTGGACAACTGAATGGAGATTTTACTGCCCATGTGCCTCTGATTAAAATAAATGACCACTAATGATAATTGTCTGGATTAAACTTATCTGTTTCTTTGGCTAATAAACTATAAAAGACCACCAGTGAAGATGTAATAAAGTGCAGCTGTTGCAGCAAAAAAAAAAAAAAAAAAAAAAAAAAAAGCTTTTTTTTTTTCTAGGTCAGAGCAAAGTTGGGAGAGCTCAGTGAGGGGAAGGAAAACCTAAGTGGAAATAAGAAGAGCTCCTCAAGGCAGCTTTCATTAATCTGGAACTTTTCTGCCAGAACCAGCACTGGGGTTTATCTGCCAGCAGGACAAGGGGAGGGAGGTGCAAGCTCTGCATTTCTCTCCTGCATCTCATCAGCCTCAAAATGGACCCTTGGGCTCCTCAGAAATGTTCCTGGCCAGGGATGCACCTACAAAGGGAAGGAGGAGGGAAGGGAAGGGGAGTTTTTGTTCTCAGAGTGGGGATGGAGCTTCCCCAGCATGGAACAGAAGCTGGTTAAAGGCACACAGGGTGAAGCTTTGCAGCTGCCAAAGGGCAGGAAAAGGGAAAAAAATTAAAAAAACCTCTCATCTTCTAGGCCAATGGAAATTTAGGAAATTGGAGAGAAAAGCTGGAAAGGAGGTTGGAGTGAACACCCTGGTGCTGATCTGAGGACTGGGCAGATAAAGGAGTGTCCAGATTTAGGGAAACATGGAAAGGGTTGGGTGGGAAGGGACCTGATCCACACCCACCCCCTTCCACACCTTCCACTGCCCAGGCTGCTCCAAACTTCCAGAAATGGGGAATCCTCTGGGAAATCCATCCCAGCCCCTCCCCACCCTGCCAGGGAACAATTCCTGCCCAAAATCCCAGCCAGCCCTGCCCTCTGGCACTGGGAGCCATTCCCTGGCTCCTGTCCCTCCAGCCCTTGGCCCAAATCCCTCTCCAGGGAATTCTGCAATGCTTTGGCTTGGAAGGGACCTTAAAAATCACCCAGAGCCACCCCTGCCATGGCAGGGACACCTCCCAGTGTCCCAGGGGGATCCAGCCTGGCCTTGGACATTCCAGGGATGCAGGGGCAGCCCCAGCTCCTCTGGGAATTCCACCCCAAATCCTTTGGGAAAGATTTTTCCTTCCCAAAATCCCATCTAACCTTGTCCTCTGGCACTGGGAGCCATTCCCTGGCTCCTGTCCCTCCCCCCAAATCCCAAATCCCTTCCCAGATCTCCTGCAGCCCCTTTAGGGCTCTCAGGTCTCCCTGGAGCCTTTTCCTCTCTCTCCCAAAACTTGGGGAGGTTTGGCCATGGCAATGTCATTGTCACCTTCTTTTCCCTCAGAGCAGGTTCCTGTTCCCAAAATTGGAGAGGTTTTGGCCCTGGGAATGTTCTGGTCACCCTGGCCATGGGATTGTCATTGTCACCTCCCTTTGCCATGAGCAGGTGCCTCTTCCCAAAATTGGAGAGGTTTTGCCATGGGAATGTCACTGTCACCTTCTTTTCCCTCAGAGCAGGTTCTTGTTCCCAAAATTGGGGAGGTTTGGCCATGGCAATGTCATTGTCACCTCCACTGGCCATGGAGCAGGTGCCTGTTCCCAAAATTGGAGAGAATTTGACCATGGGATTGTCATTGTCACCCTGGCCATGGGAATGTCATTGTCACCTCCCTTTGCCATGGAGCAGGTGCCTGTTCCCAAAATTGAGAGGTTTTGGCCCTGGGAATGTCATTGTCACCCTGGCCATGGGATTGTCATTGTCACCCTGGCCATGGGATTGTCATTGTCACCACCCTTTGCCATGGGGCAGGTTCCTGTTCCCAAAACTGGGAGGTTTTGGCCCTGGCTCCAGCCCTCCCCCATGGAAATGGTTTGAATTGTCCTGAATTCACCAGCCCAGGATTTCAAACCCAAAGCAGGTTTGCAAGGAAAGAGATTGTCTTTCATTTTACCAACTAACACAAGCTGAGAAGAAAAAAAAAAAAAAAAAAAAAAAAACCAACCCAGAATATCTCAGAAACACAAGTTCTTCCAATTTTAACAGAATGCTGGAAGAAAAAGTTAATGTATCTTTCATGAGGACAATCTAGATAATAAGCAACACAACTCCACAGCAAAAGGCTGGGATTTTTTTTTTCCTTTTTCTTTCTTTCTTCTTATTTTTTTTCCTTAAATAAGCAGGAAATTTTGGTTGTGGAGAGAAGACCAAGGTAAAACTTGAGTCACCAAACATCCCCCAAACAGGAACATGCTGTAACCTCAGGTGTTAAGTGATCCATGAGATTTTACTTTTAGATTTGGGCAGAAACAACAACTTCAGGGAAAAACCCAAAAAAAAAAAAACCACCAAAAAAAACCTAAACCACGACAACCCCTCTGTGTGTCAAAGCTAAACTGAAATTGTTATTCAGCAATTTGCAACACTTACTGTCATATTAAAGTAATTTCATTTTATTTTTGCTCACTGGCTCTGCTCCTGTAACAAAACAGCAAATCTGGGGATTGAAGGGGATGTTTGGGAGAGAACTGAATTTATCCTGCAAGGTTTGGGGGCACAGCCTGGGAAAGGTGGAAATTTTGCAGGCCAGATGTGACAAAACTCTGAGATTTGGGTGTTTTCCCCTCATTTCCAACCTCTCTGGCTACAAAGGCTCTGCAATCTTTCCTTCTTTGCATGGAAATATTATTTGTAAACATGCAGGAACTTTCACTTTCTCCTTTTTTTATTTAGGAAAATTTCCAAATGAAAGAAACTTTTGCTCAACCAGCCAATTTCTGATCCCTCTGGATGATCTCAAGCTGGTTTTGTTCCTTTGCTGGAGTGAAGAGTTGATAAAAACCAACCCATAAACAGAGAGAAATTTGAATTATTCATCTTTTGGGGGTTCCTTCCAGCTTAGGATACTCCATGATTTTATACCTCAGGAGTTCTTTAAGCTACAGGTGAAGGCAGCAGTGGATCCAAGTGGCCAAAAAGGTTAAATTATTGTTAATTAAGGTACCAAAAGCAGCTGATTTCCAGCCTCTCTCCAGGATCCATCCCTAAAGCTCAGGATGAGGACAAAGCCCAGCAGATGATGGGTGGTACTCACTTTTTCAAAGGCTCTATCACTGTCTTTTGGATCTGATTCACCTGTGGAAAGCAGAAAAGGGAGGGTTGCATGTCAGGATGGATGAAAAATCCCATTTTCAAGGATGGGTTTGTACAGAACCCACCAGGGGTGGGGAGGGATCCTGAGCACAACCACCATGTCCTTTAACCTGCAGGGAGGGAATTCCTCTCATGGCAGCTGAAATTCCAGCCAGAAAACTGAGATGGGAGAAATTTGTGTGGGAAAAGTCTTGGGGGTGATGATAAAAAGGGAAAGAGGTGAAACAAAGATTCTGGACAAGGGATGGAGGGACAGGAGCCAGGGAATGGCTCCCACTGCCAGAGGACAAGGTTAGATGGGATTTTGGGAAGGAAAAATCTTTCCCAAAGGATTTGGGGTGGAATTCCCAGAGGAGCTGGGGCTGCCCCTGCATCCCTGGAATGTCCAAGGCCAGGCTGGATCCCCCTGGGACACTGGGAGGTGTCCCTGCCATGCAGGGGTGGCTCTGGCTGATTTTTGAGGTCCCTTCCAAGCCAAAGCATTGCAGAATTCCCTGGAGAGGGATTTGGGCCAAGGGCTGGAGGGACAGGAGCCAGGGAATGGCTCCCAGTGCCAGAGGGCAGGGCTGGCTGGGATTTTGGGCAGGAATTGTTCCCTGGCAGGGTGGGGAGGGGCTGGGATGGATTTCCCAGAGGATTCCCCATTTCTGGAAGTTTGGAGCAGCCTGGGCAGTGGAAGGTGTGGAAGGGGGTGGGTGTGGATCAGGTCCCTTCCCACCCAACCCTTTCCATGTTTCTCTAAATTCTCTAAATTCATGTTTCTCTCCAACTTCCTGAATTTCCACTGGCCTAGGAGATGAGAGATTTGGGGTTTTTAAAAATTTTTTTCCCCTTTTCCTGCCCTTTGGCAGCTGCAAAGCTTCACCCTGTGTGCCTTTAACCAGCTTCTGTTCCATGCTGGGGAAGCTCCATCCCCACTCTGAGAACAAAAATTCTCCTTCCCTTCCCTTCCCTTCCTTCCCTTCCCTTCCCTTCCCTTCCCCCTTCCTTCCTTCCCTTCCCCTTCCCTTCCCTTCCCTTCCTTCCCTTCCCTTCCTTCCCTTCCCTTCCCTTCCCTTCCCTCCCCTTCCCTTCCCTTCCCTTCCCTTCCCTTCCCTTCCCTTCCCTTCCCTTCCCTTCCCTTCCCTTCCTTCCCTTCCTTCCCTTCCCTTCCCTTCCCTTCCCTTCCCTGAAACTTCCCTGAAACTTCCCTGAAACTTCCTGAAACTTCCCTTCCCTGAAACTTCCCTGAAACTTCCCTTCCCTTCCCTTCCCTTCCCTGAAACTTCCCTTCCCTGAAACTTCCCTTCCCTGAAACTTCCCTTCCCTGAAACTTCCCTTCCCTGAAACTTCCCTCCTCCTTCCCTTTTTGGTGCATCCCTGGCCAGGACCATTCCTGAGGAGCCCTAGTGTCCATTTTGAGGCTGATGAGATGATTTCCATGAGGATTCCCCATTTCTGGAAGTGTCCAAGATGAGTTTGGAACAACCTGGGATAGCTGGAGGGGTCCCTGCCTATGGGATGGGCTCAAATCCCTCCCAAGCCCAACCACCCCATAATTCCACAACACTGCCACCACTCCATGATTCCCTGGCACCCCCATTCCCTATTTTTCCCACCTTCTCCTGGTTGAAGGAGTCCATCCTCCTCATGGCTGTGTCAAAGGCTGTGACCATCTCGAGGAAGGAGGGCTCCTGCTCACACAGGGGGTTGGCCAGCAGGTCTGAGGAGATCTTCACAGCAGACTTGGACATGGCTGGGGGAAAACAAACCACTCACATTTCCTGCAAAGGCTTAACTTCATTAGGCTTGTCTTCATTTTCTTCAGAGTCAGGATTAAAAACACAAAGATGAATTTCTCCTGTTTGGCCTTGGTTGTTTATTAAATCTTATCTAAAGCACAGAGAGTTCAGCAGCACTTCCAGCTCCCAGCTAAAAGTGAGCAGAATGGGGGAATATCCAGCTGCAAAACAGCTGGATTCCAATAAACAATTAACACCTCTATTATTTATACTTTTGACCCAATAACCAAACTCCTGTGACCCTCAGTGCAGCATTCAACCAGAAATTACTGCCTGAAATAATGAAGGAGAAGGAAGAAGACAGAAAGAGACAACACCCCAAATCTCCATCTTTTCCTATACCTATTACTAATATAATATTACTGTAATATACTATAATATTACTATATATACTATAATATTACTATATATACTATAATATTGCTATATATACTATAATATTACTATATATACTATAATATTACTATATATGCTATAATATTACTATATATACTATAATATTACTATATATACTATATTACTATATATACTATAATATTGCTATATATGCTATAATATTACTATATATGCTATAATATTACTGTATTATAAAAACCTCAAATTTTAAACCCTTTACAATGTGAAATCACACACTTTTATTTAACTACACACCCGTGATTTTAACTCCATCACCCAAATTTTGGAAGTTTTCTCCAAGGCCTCACAAGCAGTGCTCTCCTGGGGGTCAGTGTCAGAAAGCACAGAAAGATCAGAACTCCCAGGTTTCTGAGTTGCAACAATTTCCCACTGCCAGGGCAAAAATCAGGGAGCTGAGGAAGCCAGGAGGGGCTCAGCTCAATATTCCAGGGAGATGTTCACTGGTGGCTGAGAGAAAAGCAAGGAAAAGGCACCAATTCATTCATGTAAACACCCAGAGAAGTGTTTTTATATAAGTTAAGTCTGAACCACTCCAAAGTGAGGCTTGTGATGCTGCCAGAAATAATCCCAGACTAACAAAAGCACTGTTCTCTTAAAAAAAAAAAAAAAAAAAAAAAAAAACAACTCAGAGATGGGGGTTTTTATACATCTTCTCTTGATAGACTATTAAGTGTCACTCTCAGCCTCACTACAGCTCTTCCACAAGGAGAAAAATCACAGTCCATTAAGTCTTTCAAATGGCTTTACAAAAAAACCATGTATTTGAAGTGGATTTAGTGGGAAAGGACCAGACTGACAGGGCTGGGAGAGGAGGTTTCTCTTTCCCTTTCCAAACACAAAGAGCAGGGGCACAAGTGAAGGGTTTTACCCTCAATAATCCTAAATTTTGTGCCTGTGGAGAATGAGTTAGGGGGGATATGAATTCCCTACAGGCCCTGGGAGTGCCACCAAGGAATCCAGAAGCAGCAGGTCATGCTCTGACTGAGCATTCTGTTTGTTTTCCCTCTTTATCCAAATACTTGGTCTGCAAAGGGAAAATTCAATGACAAAACCACTACACAAATCAGCAAGAAATTAGGGAAGGTACAGAATGGAAAAAAAAGACTAATACAAAGGAAAGCATAAATATAAACAGGGATAAAATAGACTGAAAAAAAAAAAAGCCAGGGGGACTTAAAAAAAAAAAAAAAGTTCTTTTTCCTCAGTGCTGGAAGTTATTCCAGTCAGAGATCACAAAGCCAGATGCTTGAGCAGTGCTATGGAGGAGCTTTGGAAAGACTCCCTCAGATATTAAAAGTTCAAATCTTGTGAATAATGGGGCTTAAGATCATAAATCAAGGGGTTAAACATTCTGATTTAAAGGTTACACACAATTATAATGGAGAGAGCTCAGAAGCAGCAGAGCTGGGGAGCTCAGTGCAGAACAAGCCTCTCACCCTGGGATAACAAAGCTCCTGTATCCATCTATTATCCAAACATGAAGGCTTTGGGCATTTAAACCTTTAAACAGATGGGATATAATCCATATGTGTGACCACATCTGAGGAGGGATTTGTGCCAGAATGGGATGGAGTTAAGAATGGCAGAACTCCTTTGGTTGGAAGAAAAATGAAGTTTTCCTTCACAGGAAAGGATTGGAAGGGAACTGGAGGGAGGGAGTGGCAGGGTCACGCTGGGAGGTCGGGAACTGGGGGGGGGTGTGGGCATGTCCAGGGGGAATTTGGGTCAGGAATTTCCTCTGCATCACTGACATCACCTGCAGAGAGCTGAAAATGGGGGTCTGAGAGTCCCAGGGCAGGGAGGAGAGGACAGAGAGGAGAAGAAGGAGAAGGAGAAGGAGGAGAAGGAGAAGGAGAAGGAGAAGGAGAAGGAGAAGGAGAAGGAGAAGGAGAAGGAGAAGGAGAAGGAGAAGGAGAAGGAGAAGGAGAAGGAGAAGGAGAAGGAGAAGGAGAAGGAGAGGGAGAAGGAGAAGGAGAAAGGAGGAGAAGGAGAAAGGAGGAGAAGGAGAAGGAGAAGGAGAAGGAGAAAGGAGGAGAAGGAGAAGGAGAAGGAGAAGGAGAAGGAGAAGGAGAAGGAGAAGGAGAAGGAGAAGGAGAAGGAGAAGGAGAAGGAGAAGGAGAAGGAGAAGGAGAAGGAGAAAGGAGGAGAAGGAGAAGGAGAAAGGAGGAAGGAAGAGAAGGGAGATGGAGAAGGAGAAAGGATCACCTGTCCCTCAGGGTGGCTTCAGGAGGGTCTGCACTGCTCTATTGCTCATTAAACATGTGAGATGCAGCTCCAATTAAAGGAATTTCAGATTTTAGAGTCCAGAGCAGCCAGAGAGCAAACCTGAGCCATGGGGATCCTGTGGGTGACCTGCACCTGGCTCCAAAGGAGAGCCTTTAGCTCCAGTTAAGAACATCCTCCTGCTCCTTATTTCCATTTTATTTCCCCAAGAGGGTGGGGAAGGGGCTGAGTGATCTCCAGCCATGGCCAGGGAGTGCTGCTCACCCCCCTTCCCTGTGTGGAAGGAGCTCACTGGGATATTTCCATGCACAGGAATCACTCTTGTTCTGAGCTGAGCTTTTTGGGAAGAAGGTGGAGACTTGAGCCACCACTCCTTTGCCAGGGAGTGTTTGCAGGCAGTGAAGAACCAACCCCCTGAGCCTGGAGGGATAAGACAGGAGGACAAAATGCTGGATTTGGGGGCTGGATGTTGGGAATGGGCACTGCCAGGTGAGGAGAGGCACCCTCAGGGATTGATCTGATCCACCTCCTGCTCCTCCAGCCCTCCCTGAGCAGGCTGTGTGCAGTACCTCTCCCTCCACTCAGCATTTCAAGCCTTTAAATGAGAAATCAGATCTTCCTGGCTCTGGCCAAGGCTCATTTGTGACTCTGCCATGTAACAGAACGGAAAAAGAAAGTCCTCCCACAGCTCCTCTGGGACTTGAAATGCTCCATATAAACAACGCCCACTGCAAGGGAGGGGAGGGGAATCCTTAACAAGGAAAAACTTACCAAGGATCCCTGACAATGACCAGAGTCCTCAGAAAGGGCAATTTTCACCCTGGAAAAGAGCCCTGGGTGTCTGGTGCTTTTCCCATCCCTCTCCCTGTGCTGGAAGGGTGGGAGAGCAGGGAAAGAGCCTGGGTGTGTGTTTGTGTTGTGTTTGTGTCAGGAAATATCCACACACACACACAGGTGAGAGGTTGGGTCATGGAAAGCCCCAAATTTGCCTCCTTCCCACTGGCCTGCCCTGCTGTGACCCCAGTCCCAGGGGGTGAGTGCTGGCCCAGTGCAGCCCACACCTGTTTGTGCTGGTGCCTCTGCAGCTGGGAAAAAAAAACCATCTGGGTTTGGAACAGCTCTTAGCTGCAGGTTCCTGCCCTGCTCAGCTCCACAAATGCCAGCTCCCCTCTGCTGGATCCATCTCTGTGAAGGGAGCTGGGACATGGCACAGGACAATGTCACCCCAAATGTGTTTATTGCTTCCTCCATCGCCCACTGCCACCAGGGGAAGCCAAAACAAGCAGCCACCGAGGGAATGAGCTGGGTTATTCCCAAAGGAGAGCTGCCAGGTCAGCATTTCCCATGGGAAAACACAGCCAGCTGTGGCCAGCTGTGCCCTGCAGACCCCCCAGAGCCCCCCCCCACCTTCCTGGGGCTGCAGAGAGGAAGGTGAAAGGAGACTGAGGGAGGTGAAAAAGCACTATAGGCTCAGCTGGATAATCTGAGACCTGGAATAATGACTCCTGGTTGGTTTTTGTTTTTTTTTTTTAACAGAAACTGAGGCAAAGAAAAGCAAGGGATTTGTCCAAGGCCATAAAGCTGAGGAGACAGGGACTGAGCCCACAGCACTGCCTGTGTTCCCTGGGCTGAGCTGTGCTCACAGCCCTCTCGCAGATGGCCTTGTAACTAAGCAAACTGAGTGGGACTGAGCTCTGGATTTGTTTTCCAGACTTGTCACACATTACTCATGTGATCTCGAGAAAAGTCACTTCATCTCCCTGTGGCCAAGTTCACAGTCGATGTATCCTCCAGTCACTTACCCAAATCTGCATCTGTGCTTTTCTTCATATCCTTCTGAAGTTTTTTGGTCTGATCTTCCAATCTGAAAGATGGGAGAAAGAAGGCAAAATCAGAATCTTGGAAAGAAAGAAACTCAAGTGTATCATACGTGCAACAAATCATTTACGGGCTGAATATGCTGGCTTCTGGTGGGAGTTAAAAATATCCAGGCAAGGCTCGATGAAGTTCAGTGCAGCTCAACCCTTTTGGGTTGTTTTCAGATGGTTTTTAACCTTTTCAAGTTGGTGATCTCTTATTCATAGTTCGCATATTTCCTCTAAGTTCTCACACTTAGCACAAATGGTAAAGCCAAATGCTTCCAGATGATCCCTGGGAGCTCCTGTGACACAGGCAGGATGGCAAAGCCACTGCTGGTCCTCTGAGGTGTTGGGCTCTTTGGGGACCCTGCAGCTTTCTGGCAATTTTACACTTTTTTTTTTTTTTTTTTTAAAGCTGTCAGAATCTGCAACCCCATTGTGAATACTTCTGAGGACACCTTTGAACACTCAGAGAATTGGAAATTACAGGGCAGTGAGGGATTTGCTCACTGGGAAGAGCATCCCTGGCTAAAATCCCCTGGGAAGATGCAATGGGAGGAGGGAAGCACGCGGCCGGTCCTGTCCGACCAGTGTGGCTGATACTCACTGCTGCAGCTTCCCATATTCCCTTTCAAAGTCTCTCTCCACCTGTGGAAAGAAGAGATGGAAATCAGCTCCAGGGGACTGCAGGGCAGCCTGCAGTGTGAAAGGAAAGCTGTCCTGGGAAATGCCACGCTGAGCCCAGCACAAGCTGCAGCTTTTATGGGAGTTACGCCTCAAAAGTAAAGGAAATTTTGGGGTTTTTGAGCTCCAGGCTCTCCTGGAACCAGCACCAAACATGTCAACTTGAGCCAAGGGATTGGGAGCTGATGGAATGAATGGGAATGCTGTAAGAGCAGGGAGGTAACAACCTAGCACAGGATGAGCTTTGTTCCTCCCAAAAACTGTGGGGAGCTGCTTCTCCTCCAGCCTCACTGAGGACCCTGAGGTGGGTCTGGCTCTTTCCTCCTTCCTCATCCTCAACAGGATGAGTGAAATTCCCCCCAGAGCCCTTCCATCTCGGCATTATTCACCCTCTCCACACACTCCTTACCCCCACAGCAGCTCCCTGCCATGAAATCCCTGGGCTGGAGCACAACCCCAGTGCCTGGGACACCTCTAGAAGGGAGGGGAACCCTGAGCTCCGAGCTCAGAGCTCCAGCCCAGCCTTCTCCCCATGCTACCTCAGTGCCTGCTCCCTCCTACTTGCTAGCTGGCAGCAAACCTCCAGTGATAGGAGATATTTTAAGGAACTTTCTTTCCATGCTGACTGTTTTAACACACTTAAAACATTCATTCCACACCTCGTCAACCAGAGAAGCAAACGGATTTCAATTGACCAGCCAAGAGTAAATCCGTGCGCGTTTGTTGTCATGGGATCAGCGCTGGGTTCACTTGTGTTGTCAAGCTCCCCGTGCTATTAAGGAAATGCAGAGTGGTGGGAGCAGCCAGGACTAGAAGGATCCAAAGGTTTGTTCCAATTCTTCCTGCTGGCCCTGAGATTTCAATCCCAGGCTCGATGCTGCACCGTGTTTAATGGGGACGTTTGCTTTTCAAGCAGAGTTGTTGTTGAAAGCTTGGGGGTTGAAGATGGAGATAAAATCTCCTTTTTTAAACATCTTTTAGGGCTGCACTTGAACTCCACCAGCCTCAGCTGAGGGCAGGCAGTGCCCAGCCACATTCCAGCCCCATCCCAGCTCCCAGCTGTCCGCACCATCCGCTCCCACCATCCGGGGGATGCGAGCTGGGCTCTCTCCTCCCCACACCCCCCCAACCCTGCTCCAAAAATCCCTCCCCTTGGAGCTCCAGCTCCCTTTTCGTGCTGCTAAAATTGGGTGCTGGAGAGAACAGCCAGAGAGCAGTGTGGGGGCAGCTCACACGACTTGTGCCTGGCGTTGGGGAGCCGCAGCAATCCCAAATCCGCGGCAGCTGGCGCCCTGCAGGTCAGGTAACCAGCACATAGTAAAGCTCAGCCTCCATCCCCGTGCCTGTTCCGGCTGCTAAAATACCCAGGGACTATTGCACTCTATTTATAGGCCTTAGGTGTGAATTGTTTTGGTTGCAAACCACACAGGGTCGGGCACGACTCAAAAATCTGCCCCCCTTTCAAAGGCTGGGGGTGTCCTTCCCTTCCCTTCTCGTTCCCTTCTCGTTCCCCTCTCGTTCCCTTCTCGTTCCCTCGCTGTGTTTAGGAGGATTTGCTCAGCAACCAATTCCTCCAAAAAGCTGGAGGGTTTGGCTGAGGAATATCTGCAAATATTCAGGGTTTCTGTCCCTTTTTTGCTGTCAGATTTGCCTGTTTCTGTGCAATAATCAAAAGGCATCGTCGCTTAAAGGACGTGGAGCAGCTTCCAGGGCCTGAAGGGGCTCCAGGAGAGCTGGAAAGGGACTTGGACAAAGGGCAGGACAAAGGGAATGGCTTCCCACTGCCAGAGGACAAGGTTAGATGGGATTTTGGGAAGGAATTCCTCTCTGGGAGGGTGGAGAGGGGCTGGGATGGAATTCCCAGAGGACCTGGGGCTGCCCCTGGATCCCTGGAATTGCTCAAGGCAGGTTGGAGCCCCCTGGGACAGCAGAAGATGTCCCTGCCCATGGCAGGGGGTGGAACAAAATTAATTTAAAGCTCCCTTCCCACCCAAACCATTCTGAGATTTTAGGATTATGCCATAAAAAGGCAAAACCTCCCCATCTTGAAACCCTCTGGGTGCTGTGAACCCCCCAAACCTCCCGAGCTCCCCCAAAACGCCCACCCCAGAGCCAGAGCAGGATCCACATGGGATGGAGGTGACTCCACACAGAGCCACTTCAGCTGCCCAGCCTGACTCACATCCCCAGCCCCATCTCCCAGACAGCTGCCCAAGGATTGCTCTTATTTTTCACGCCCACAGGCAGCAACTGGCTCCCAGTCCCCACAGTCTGTGAGCTCCTGGAGCCTCCCAGCCATGGCTGGAGCCTGGATATCCCACAAAAACAGAGGGAAAAGCTGCTCTCACGTGCTCCCAGCCAGCAGAGTCACAGGCAGAGCCCTGCAAGGAGGACAGGCTGGGAACATTTTGCAGAGCACACAGTAATTCCCACTCCCAGCAGCTCTCCATGGTCACAGGCAGCTGACAGGGGCTGGGAGAGGATCAGCACGTTAAGAGTAACGAGAACAAGAAGTACAGGCAAGAAAATTACAATATCCTGAAGGGAAGTTTCCGTATTATTAAAATAATCCCACTGCTCTGCAGCCTCTTTCTGAGAACTCCAAATCAAACCAAGCTTTCTGTATTGAACCTTTTTTTTTTTATCCTTCCAGGGGCTGGGTAATGCAAAAATCGCTCGTCTCGGGGTTTTTATTTAAATCTACATCAAGAGCGACGAGCTCTCGAAAGCTTTGAAATAAAACAACATTTTCTCCTTCACACAGTTCTTTTTTTTTTTTTTTTTTTTTGTTTGCAAACACTGGGCCTCCCTCCCACCTGTGATCAGATCCCCCCTGCTTGAAGGGCAGGATCATCATCAGCACCCTGGTTATGAGGCAATGGAGCAAGACTGAAGCCAACACTACAAAGAGATGGAAATGAGGGACTTGAGGAACCCTCCTATCCCCCTGGGGTTCATGTTTTTTCCTGGAGGAGGAAGATGAGCTGATTTCTGCATCTTCCAGTGGATCCTGGGAAAAAGAGGAAGTATGTGTTTCCCTCTCCCTCTTCTCCAAAAAAACCCCAAACCCACAGAATTGGGCTGTGAATTCTGTTCTGAGATGGAATTTCTGCTGAGCTTTTGCCATCCCATCAAGAATTTCAAGGTAAATCCCATGGGTCTGAGCCAGAGCTGTGCAGGTGGATCTGGGATGTCACAGACTCCACCCAGGATCTCCACATCCCCATCCTGCAAGAAAACTTCCCAGAAAAGTGGCAAAGGGAAAAACGGAGGCACCTCCTTTGCAGAGACCAGTTTGGCCAGAAAAGATTGAAGGAAGAGAATAAAAATGAGCAAAATGATTTAACTGGCATCCCTTGAATCCACCCCACCATTCCCACGACATTTACTCCACTGTTTTGGGATTTCCAGCTGGCTGGTGCAGCCCAATGGGAAGGTGCAGTGGAATCCTGCTGCTCTGTCCCCCATCCCTGGGGAGGGCAGAGCTGCTGGGATGAGTCAAGGAAAGGAGGTTTGGCAGCTCAGGTCTCCACTCCCTGCCAAGCTGACTCAGGCCAGCGAGGAGGAGGAGGAGGGTGAATGGTCTGAGTCAGCCCAGGCCAGAGCAGGGCTGAGGGAAGCAGGGAGGGAGAGGGGATCAAACTGGGATCAAACTGGGATCAAACCGGGATCAAACCGGGATCAAACGGGATCAAACCTCGCTCGCCCCATCCTGAGGCTGCCTCTGCTCCCTGCTCCCCTCCCTCCCTGCCTGCCTGCATCATCCCAGCCCCAGTGAAGGGCAGGGAACAACCTCAGGTTGAACTTGAGCTGGAGCTGCAGGAGAGCAGGAGAGACGAGACAGCCCCGGCTCTGCTGGGAGCAGAGCAGTCCCGAGGGAGGGAAGAACATCTCTGCCATAAGAGGCTTCGTGGCTGAGCAATAAACATGGAGAGATATAATTCTAACAGGTTTAACTCCTATCACTGGGCATTAGTTTAATTGGGCTGTGGGCCCGTGGCCCTGCTGACAGCAGGTTCTCTCTGAGCATTAGATCCTCCCACCCAGCTCCCAGAGCCCGGTGACAGCTGCTCTTTTCAGGGAAGAGGAGGGGAGAGATTATGCTGTCTGGAATTGGATTTGCCCAGGTTAAGGTGGAAACAAAGCACAGCCATGTCTGGGGAGGGGGAGATCACCTCAGTTCACCAGCTGATATTTTCTACTGGGGTTTCCTTCTCCCTCAAGAGCTAAACTGTGCCTGACACCGTGCCCTTCTCCAAAGGATCACAGGCGAGTGGGCACAGGGAGTCATGACTAATTCCTCGGCAGCCCAGGCAAATTGCTTTTCAGGACTGCTCCTGGCCTAGATCTGACATCAGCCCCAGCATGGAGACAACAAAAAAGCCTCTCTGGCTCGCTGAGCCTCTCAGCAAAGCCACCCCCCTCTCCTGACTCCAGTCCCAGGCCTGATGGAGAGCCAAAGAAGTTACATCCTAACAAACCCTGGGGTTTTTTTGTTGTTTTTTTGTTTTGTTTTGTTTTTTATCCTTCCCCCTCACCATCCTCTTTTGTGGTCTGGTCTCTGTGAGTGGGAGATCCTCTACCCACAACCACTTCCCTTCCTATGGGCTTGGGATGCAGCCCTGGAGATGCCACACCTTCCCACTTCCTGCAGTGGGCTCCAGAGCCCAACATCTGGAACATCCCAGCCCTTGGCTGCTGCTGCAGCTGCTGCTCCCCAACGCCTGCACAGATGGAGCATCTCAGCCTGCAACTGGGAGGTAAATTTGGGGGCCTGCAGCTCAAAGCAACACCATCCCTTCCACACCACGGCCTGGAATGCCTGATCCCAGGGGATATCCGTGGTTTCCTGCTGTTTGTTCTGCTTTGAAGAGCTGCACTCTGTGCTTGGCGTGAAGTTCCAAGGTTTTGGGCTTCCTGTTTTCTGCTTTCCCTGTATCTGGTGCCTGGAGAGCAACACCACCACCATCATCATCATCATCATCATCATCATCATCATCATCATTATCATTATCATCATCCCAGGGCAAGTGGAAGCTTTTTAGAAATCAGTTTCCAACTTTGTTGACACAAAAATCTTGCTCCTGGGGAGCTGAGGAAGGAAGGAAGGAAAAGGAAAAGGCCTGGAAAGGCTCTGGGTGCTGAATGAACCTCTGCTGCCGGATATTCTGAGCTGTTCTATTTAATACACACACATGTATATATAAGCAAAGGCTGCCAACTGCTTCAGAACAGCACATTCCAGCAGCTCTGGGGAAGGGAAGATCTCAAAGGTGCCACCGCTCATCTGCAGGGAGCCTGAGCTCAGGGATGGCTGATTTTAGGGGAGAAAAACCTCTCCCAAAAGCAAATGCAGCAGGAGGGGAGGGAAATCAGCAAGGAAATTGAATATATTCAACTGGGAGGTGAGAATGGGTGGGCTGGAGATGCCCAGCAGAGCAGAGAAGTTGGTTCCTGCCCCAGCCTGGAAGGACAATGGGATTGGAACACTGGGAAAGGCAAAATGCGGTGGAGCAAGGAATGTGGGGGGTGCTGACATGAGCTGGGAGAGGTGTGAGGAGCTGAGGCTGGGCTGCCTCACCTGAGGGATCACAGGCAGTAGCTGCATCACCAGCCCCTGGAAAAGGGCAGCTGAAAACACAGAAAAACCACAGAGGAATTTTACCAGTCCTCGTTGTCGTCGCCTGCCTGGCTGAAATTCTGTACTGACAGTCTGGAGCTGTTACAGAAAATTGCTGCTCCACAGCAGCAGACAACCACCAAATCCTTTAAAATAAAACATGACAATCAAAGCCTTGAAGGGAGTGGTGGGATTAGCCCTCTGCCTCCAGGGAAAATGTCATGTCCCAAGGAGAAACTGCCCCACAAAGGCAGGTGCCCACGCATCCTGCGGAATTAGCTGAGTGTCCCGGAGAGGAAGGATCAGGGGTGGCAGTCTGTGCAGGGGATTAGGTCACCAGTGCCTTAGAGGGACAAGCTCTGCCTCTCAGGCCTCCCTTTTTTACAGCAGGTGTCCAGGTGAGTTTTCAGGGCCAGCTCCTGGGAGGTTCCACAGCTTTTTTTTGGGTTTGGTGGTTTTGTTTTTTTTTTTTTGGCATGGGACAAATGCAAAGCCAAGCTGCTTAAGAAGGGAAAATACCACAGCCAGCTGCAAGCAGCAGTACTTGGGGTAGGAGCCTCAAATCCACGGGAATACAAAATGCTTTTTTAATTTGCTTTTAAAGCAAATGCTGTGCAGCACAAATTAATTCACGCCCGAGCACTAAGCATCTCAGCTTATAAGCCTTTCTTTGGAAACAGTTATATTCAGCGATCTGAACCACTCCTCCTCCTCCATCTGCTCCGAAAGGATGAACAAACAAGCCATTGCTGAAAGAAGGAAGGAAGGAAGGAAGGAAGGAAGCAAACCCGTTCAGCCATCTCCGAGGAAAACTGTGCCAGACCAAGAGAGCTCTTTTCCCCCACCCCACACACACACACACACACACACACACCCCTCCCAGAAAAAAAAAAAAAAAAAATTATAATTTCAACAGATCCCAAACCAAAATATTCTCCCTGCATGGGGCTCCCCCTCGCTCCTCGCACGAGGAGCCGAGCGCTGGTCACACGCGGCAACAGGTTCTGCTGCTCCAGCTCCCTCCCACACGCTGCAAAATGGGACGAGTCAAAGTGCTGCCCTGACTCATCAGCCACATGATCCAAGGCTGGAGCTAAAAAGGGGGAACTGGTTTACTCACTGTCTTGGGTACAATCTGTTTCTTGGGCTGCCCGATCTTGAACGGGATCCTGGAAAAGAGAGAGGAGAAGGGGATGTGTGAGCGGTGATGGTGCTGGAGGGGGGGGGTTGGGGTGGGTTTGGGGGTACCAGGGGTTGGCCTGGGGGGGCAGCCCCTCATTCCAGGCACTGGAGAGGGAAAAGAGGGTGGGAGAGGCTGTGGGGAGGATTCTCAGCATTGCACAGCTCCAACCCGAGGGACAGCTCCCATCTCTGCTCTGTGACAGTGACAGGACCAGGGAAGGGCTGGAGCTGCACCAAGGGAGGGGCAGCTCGGATTTTAGGGAAAGATTCTTCCCCCAAAGACTGGAATAAGCACTGGGACAGCTCTGCAGGGAATGGGCACAGCCCTGAGGCTGCCAGAGCTCCAGGAGGGTTTGGGTAACACTCCCAGGGAGGGATTTTGGGGCAGCTATGCAGGGCCAGGAGCTGGATCAGTGATCCCACATATCCCAGGACATCCCATAATTCCATGACAGTGCCCTTGTCTGGATGATCCTCGTGGGTCCCTTTGATTCTGCAAGAGCCAGTGGCACTCCTGAGGCCAGCCCCACACATCCTCCCTCCACCCCAAACCAAGGCAAGGATGCTCCACAAGCAGCTGAAGAACCTGCTCTGTTCAAAACCAAATCTGCTGGGGAGGATAAAATAATACTAAAAAAAAAAAAAACCCAAACAAAGCCTGTAAATATCTAGAAAGAGGATATTAAAAAAAGTAACAACCTGGTGTCTGGAGCTGTGAGCTGCTTCAAAGGATTCCTCTGCTCCAACAGCTGGAGGAGAGGCTCACCTGCCAGCACAGCCTTCATTCTTAAAATCCCTAATTCCCAGGAAAATCTGGGTTACCTGAATGTGAAGAGTACTCTAAATAAATTACACAACATATGTAAGGGTGGCTGGGTCAGCTGGGAGCAGCCACGCAGGCAGCCTGAAAATAATTGGATTTCTTTCACCTATCAGTATAATGAAAATCCAGGAATTCAACTGCTGTTGTCAATGGATTTAATTAAGTTAAAGAGGTGCTGCTTGGTTAAAGCATCTCAGCCAAAATCTCCCAATGTTTTCTGGGTTGTGATGCTTTAAATAAATAGAAAAAAATGGAGGTCATAATGACATTAAAGTGGGGTTTTTTTGGGTTTTTTTGGTTTTTTTTTTTTTTGCCAGAGATGTTTCACTTACAGCTCAGCTTGATCCATTCCAAACCTGCATCAGGAGCTTTTGGGAAGGTTCTGAGTCCCCTCTTGAGAATTGGGCTGGACCAGCCCAAATTCTCATGTTCCTACACCAAACTTGAGATAAAAACACAGATTTTGGGACTGTGTTGGTCCAGCCTGGCTTTTCCTGCTGCTGCTTTTCCATTTGCTCCCCACCAGCTCCACCTCCAAGGCCCCAGCACTGCCCCATCCAAGAGCTGGACCCCCAGGAAATATTTTTATCAATGCTGTAAAATCCAACTGTGTGCAACAGAGAAAAAGTTTGCAATGGAAGAAGGGGAAGGATGAAGCAAAAAAAAACCCTGAATTATCCAAACTCCAAACCTTGCTCTTCCCACTTTTCCCGTTGTTTTCAAACCAAAGCTGTAATTACCCACTGGGAATAATCCAGGCCTGCACCCCCTGTGACCTCCCTGAGCCAACCTGAGTCACCAGGTTTAAATTTAAAATTTTTTTTTTTTTTTTTCAGGAGAACTTCCTGTTTATGGTTCTCTGCTGGGACTGGTGTAATTTTGGGTTTAACCCTTTCCAGCTCCTGTGGCAGTGTGAATCACCCTCCTTTTCCAAACAAACACCACTCTGCTGTGTAATTTCCCTGTCAATAACTGGGGGTGTGGTGCCTTACAGGAAGAAAACAAAAATATATGGATTTTTTTTTTTTTTCCCCTTTATGTTTTCCTCTGTGGGTCAAATATAAACCAAAATGAGGTACTGCCATCCACAGCCAGGTGCTGTCACTTGATGTTTTTGGAAGTGATGGCATCAACTTGGTGGTGAAAGGATGAAAAAAAAAAAAGAGGATTTTACTCAGGGGAGTGTTATCCCTGTTAAAACCAGTTTGCCACTCTCTGGCAGGGTGGGAACAAGCAGGGAGTTGGAGCCAGGCTGGTTCCTGGTGGGAAAGGACAATTAAAAAGGTGATTAAAGCATTACCTGTGCACAACCTGCCCCTCTGGGGGTTACAGAGAACATCCCAAAGTGGTGCTGAAAAATGGAAATCCAGGGGGATTTGGGGCAGGAAAAGGCATGGATCAGCATTGGTTGGGTATCAGAGCTGGGAGGAGAAGGCAGAGGGAGCACAGGGAGTCCTGTCCCATCCCATTCCCCATCCTCACCCCACCACAGAACCCCAAAATCTCTTTTTTTTTCACCCAGAAACAAAGGGAAGTCAGTGGAGTGCTGCAAATCCCCTGTGCAGCAGTAAATATCTCTATCAGCATCGTGATGCCACTTGGTAATTATGTCTGTCTCAGTAAAACCTCTAAAAAATAACCTTGTGCAAGTCAGGTCTGTTCCTCAATTATTGGGGTTTTTTTGTTCTATTTTGCAATTTTACATAATTTTCCTGGTTTCTAAATCACTGCCTTTTAATATGATTCTCTGGGAGGGTGTGAGGGGGGGAAGAAGATGGATGAGCAGGAAAGAAAGAAGGAAGAAAAAAAAAAAAAATGAAAGATATGGATTTTATTGGAGCTTTTAAACCAAATGGATTCACCCCACGCCTCAAAACTGCTGCTGGCACCGAATTTTTGTCCCTCTGGGAGTTGTGCCCTTGCCTGCAAAATTGTGGGGGGACAAAGTGCAGCTGCCAGAGCAAAATCACAACCATTTGCTTCAAAATTAAGAATTTTTTTTTCTTAGAAAAGACATGATGAGAAGAACACAAATAAACTGGGGGGGGAGGAGGATCCATATCCATCACTGCCACGAATTCCCAGCGTGGCACGGATTTCAAAGCTGAGCCTGCCTCTATAAACACCAAAAGAAAAAATCAGAATTGGTGGGGTTTTTTTTCTTTTTTTTTTTTTTCTGATGTCTGGTTTCTGCTGAGTGAGAGAAAGCTGGGGTTGTGTTTGGGGTGTGAAATCCCTTGAAATCTCTGGATTCCTGAAGAGCTGAGCGTGCTGAGTCAGCGGCGCAGCGCTCCCACCCCGCCGCAACATCCCGGCCCCTCCAGGACACCCCGAGTTTTTTGGGGAAGCAGAGGGGCTCAGCGAGGAGGGAGGAGGGTGAAACACTGCAGGGAGAGGGTGGGAAGAGCTTAAAGTAAGAAAAAAAAAAAAAAAAGTGTGGGTGGAGAGAATCCTGCGAGCTCTACTCGGGGATGCTCAGGAACCCCAGGGAGGGGAAGGTGGGAGAAGCTGTGGCTGATTTTCTCTGAAGTTTCCCCAGCAAGCTCATCTATTTACTTGGCTTTTCCATGTGCAAAGGCAGGGCCACACACACACCAAAGCAGCTCATTCTGCTCTGGATGCACAGGAGAGTTGGGAACAAACCTCCCAGGCAGTGGGGGGATCCAGCTCCATGAGGTCTGTGGGGAGCTGCTGCTTCAAAATCACTTCAAAATCACTCCCCTGGAATGGAGGCACAAAGGAATTGCCAGCAGGAATCACTCAATGCTTGATCAATGAAAGAAAAATGATCCTTTCCTAGGGTGGACATCAAACCTGGGCATCACCCTGGGATGGAGCTCAGAGCGTGCCCAGGGGATGGATTCCCTGTGGGATGAGATCCTTTCTCCCAGCTCCACATCAGCTTTGCCACCCTTAATCAGCCCCAGAAGACCCTTGGTAGATAAGCAAGGGATAAACAGCAAATATTTTCACCCACAGCTGATAAAATGCTGGCCCTGGGGATGCTGAGCTGCCAGGAAGGGGAGGGAAGAAGGATGGACAGACAGATGGACAAGCAGAGGCTGGGGCAGTTTGGATGTGAATTAATTTGGCAAAAGTGACACTGAGCCCCGAAATTCAATATTCCTGCCCCAGGTGGGCATGGGTGGCATTTGCAGGGTCCCACTTTGGTATGAACTGGTGGCCAAAACTGGTTTTTACTGGTACCACTGCCAGACCACCTACTAAATCCATGTTTTGTGGGAAGTGCCTGTTTCCTGTGGAAAGTTTCAGGATTTTTTTTTTCCCTTTCTCTCTCTCTCTCTCTCATTGAAACCCCAAGTGCCAGCATAGCCTGGATCCCCGCCAGAGCTTCTCACTCTTTGAATTTCCACCAAAAATCTCAATTCCTTCACCGGAAAGAAACCTCTGAGTGCCTGCAGGCAGCAGGATGACACCCAGCCTCCCGTGCTGCCAGGGTGACCCCGACCCTCCAAGCCTGCTTTTCCCAAGGATTTGGGCATGTGGGATGATGAGGGATTCTACAAACCCACCCCTTTCCACCTGATCCTCTGCTCAGACAGAATTCATCCCAAAGTTAGAAATTGGGTTCTTCCCTGAGCTTTTCCCTGGGTTGGGAATGGATTCAGCTCGAGGTGTTGCTGCAGCCAGAGAAGCTGCCTGGTTGTGGGATCAGCTGTCCCAGAGGGATCAAAGTTCTGCAAACCCCAACAGGGAGGTCAGGAGCACTTGAGGAGGGATGGGAACCTTCACTTCTCACTCTGCAGGGAACTCAGCTGAGCTTCTCCTCCCTCTCTGCAAAAGGGTGAAGCTTCCCTGTGGGATGGAGGCATCAGGGAAGGACTTTTCCATCAGAGGAAGTTCAAAGCTGAGCAGCAATCCCAAATCTCATCGTGCCCAATGAGAGAGAACACTGCACAGCAAAACCTCAGAAAGCTGGAAATGCCTAAAAACACCCAAATGTGCAAATGCCCGGGCAGGAGGGGATGCCCCAGGTGAGGCAGGCAGCAGGGCAGGCTCAGGTTAGGCACAAAGCTCCTGGATTCCTCCTCACTGTGCTCCCAGCGTGTCCATGGAAACCACAGGCACCGTCCCACCCCTCTCCCCCCTCCCAGGAACTCATGGCAACCGCTCCAAACACAGCGCGGAGGCAAAAAAAAAAAAAAAAAAAAATTTAAAAAAGGGAAAAAAAAATTATTCCAACGGATCACAAACAGCTTCTGTCGAGGGAGACTCTGTGCCAAATCCTCGTTTGGGTGCTCTCCTGGTGGAGAGGAGGGGAGGTCACGGGGTGGGGATGGGAGGGAGGTGGGGATGGGATTCCTTGGGAATGATCCCATGAGAGCTCCCACCTGGATTCCAACCCCATCCCTGGGGATGATCCCATGGGGCAGGTGAGAGCTCCCACCTGGATTCCAACCCCATCCCTGGGGATGATCCCATGGGGCAGGTGAGAGCTCCCACCTGGATTCCAACCCCATCCCTGGGGATGATCCCATGGTGCAGGTGAGAGCTCCCACCTGGATTCCAACCCCATCCCTGGGGATGATCCCATGGCTCAGCTGAGAGCTCCCACCTGGATTCCAACCCCATCCCTGGGGATGATCCCATGGCTCAGCTGAGAGCTCCCACCTGGATTCCAACCCCACCCCTGGGGATGATCCCATGGGGCAGGTGAGAGCTCCCACCTGGATTCCAACCCCATCCCTGGGGATGATCCCATGGCTCAGCTGAGAGCTCCCACCTGGATTCCAACCCCATCCCTGCAAACCTGGAGGCTTTAAGGCACACAGGGATGGCAGATTGAGCTGCTGCAGCAGGGGAGAAGGGAAAGAGAGGTGTAAAAAGAGGTGCCAACATTGATTTTCTGGATTTTAGGTCAGGGCAGGGAAAACAAGGCACCTTTGCTGAAGTTTGGCAGCGCAGGGATGAGCTGCTGGGAGCGGGTCCCTCTGCATCCTGCACGCAGCCAGGAGTGGTGTCAGTGTTAAGCAAATCAAAAATAATGTCAGGATCCTCTCTCCCACCCATTCCAAGAGGAGCATGAAAAAAATAATGATATTTTACTCACCCATCAAAAGAAAATTACTCACGCCAGGCGCGTGGGCGAGCAGAATTTTGCAGGGCTGTTTTAGGCCCTGACTATGCTACAAAAATATCCATTTTAAGCACGGTTGTGAAACACCGTTGTGGCTCAACCAGAGCACTGGGTTGGAGCTACCTGCACCAAAACAGGTGGAAAAATGAACAATGAATTCAGGAATAAACTTGATTAATCCTGAATTCTGAGGCCTGTGCTGGTGGCAGGGGAGGTGGCTCTTCCCAGCTGCTCCACCCTGGGAGATGCCCAGCTGGGAAGTTTCACCATGATAAAAACTTTGGGATGTGCAAAGCTCCTCTCCCAGGTGCTGCAGGTGACAGGGAGGTGTTTGGGAGCCTCGCTCACCGCCCTGGTATCCACTTGCTTCATCCCAGTTAATTCTATCCCGTGCTCATCTCCTGATCCCAGTATCACTGAAACCTGCAGGGAAGGGGGAGCGTTGCCATTGGCCACGTGGGGCTCCAAAAAAACATCAATATTGATTCAGAGGGAAGAAAACAGAGCCTGGAGCTGTGTTTGTATTGCACCTGCTCAGCGTGGCCACGGCTCCAAAACATGGAAAATACTGGGAATGATCTGTGCAAATCCAGAACACAGAAAAAACTGGGGATAACCACAAACTGTGCAAATCCATAACACAGAAAACACCAGGAATAACCAACAACCTGTGCAAATCCATAACACAGAAAACACCAGGAATAACCAACAACCTGTGCAAATCCATAACACAGAAAACACCAGGAATAACCAACAACCTGTGCAAATCCAGAACACAGAAAACACCAGGAATAACCAACAACCTGTGCAAATCCATAACACAGAAAAAACTGGGAATAACCACAAACTGTGCAAATCCATACAGAAAACACCAGGAATAACCAACAACCTGTGCAAATCCAGAACACAGAAAAAACTTCCATCATCATACAGAAAACACCAGGAATAATCAACAACCCCACTGTGAGGCTGTGCAAATCCCTAACATGGAAAACACTGGGAATAACCAACAATCTGTGCAAATTCACGATACAGAAAACACCAGGAATAACCAACAACCTGTGCAAATCCATAATACAGAAAACACCAGGAATAACCACAAACTGTGAAAATTCATAATACAGAAAAAACTGGGAATAACCAACAACCTGTGCAAATCCATCATATAAAAGCCACCAGGAATAACCAACAACCTGAGCAAATCCATAATACAGAAAACACCAGGAATAACCAACATCCTGCAAATTCATAACACAGAAAACACCAGGAATAACCAACAGCCTGTGCAAATTCATAACATGGAAAACACTGGGAATAACCACAAACTGCAAATTCATACTACAGAAAAAATTGGAAATAACCAACAACCTGTGCAAATCCATCATATAAAAACCACCAGGAATAACCAACAACCTCACTCTGAGGCTGTGCAAACCCATCCAGACTCCTATCCTCTGGGAGAGATTGGCAGCTCCTCCTCATCTCCATCCATTATGAGGTTTGGTTTGAGGCTGTTTCAGGAAGCTTAAAAACCAATTTATAAAGTCAAAAATGAGGCACCTGGGGCAGTGAGGGGATGACAAAGTAAAATCCAGCATTCCACTCCATGTTTAGGAGTGATGGCCAAGGGAATCACTGGATTGCACATGAGGAAGAGGAGGATGAGGATGCTCCAAGAGATTCTGATCCAAAACCCAAAGGAAGCCACGGAGCTCAGCTGAGATTCCAAAAACATCTGCAAGGCTGTGCCCCAAAACGAGCCAAGTCCTGCTCTAAATAAAGCTCAGCCTAGAGAGGCAGAGCTGCCTCACTGCCTGGCTGCAGGAATTGGGAATTTGGAGGTTTAATCCAGGCTCTGTCACCAGCAGGAGCCCTCTAGAACATTTTCCTGTGTGGGTACAAGGTTCATGTTTTTGTCCCTGGGAGCATCCCTGTGTCCCTGGGATCATTCCCTGTGTCCTGGGATCATTCCCTGTGTCCCTGGGAGCATTCCTGTGTCCCTGGGAGCATTCCCTGTGTCCCTGGGAGCATCGCTGTGTCCCTGGGAGCATTCCCTGTGCTCCTGGGATCATTCCCTGTGTCCCTGGGATCATTCCTGTGTCCCTGGGAGCATTCCCTGTGTCCCTGGGAGCATCCCTGTATCCCTGGGAGCATTCCCTGTGCTCCTGGGATCATTCCCTGTGTCCCTGGGAGCATTCCCTGTGTCCCTGGGAGCATTCCTGTGTCCCTGGGAGCATTCCTGTGTCCCTGGGAGCATTCCCTGTGTCCCTGGGAGCATTCCTGTGTCCCTGGGAGCATTCCCTGTGTCCCTGGGATCATTCCCTGTGTCCCTGGGAGCATTCCCTGTTGTCCTGGGAGCATTCCTGTGTCCCTGGGAGCATTCCCTGTGTCCTGGGAGCATTCCCTGTGTCCCTGGGAGCATTCCTGTGTCCCTGGGATCATTCCCTGTGCTCCTGGGAGCATCCCCTGTGCTCCTGGGAGCATTCCCTGTGTCCCTGCGAGCATTCCTGTGTCCCTGGGAGCATTCCCTGTGTCCCTGGGAGCATTCCTGTGTCCCTGGGAGCATTCCCTGTGTCCCTGGGAGCATTCCCTGTTGTCCTGGGAGCATTCCCTGTGTCCCTGGGAGCATTCCCTGTGTCCTGGGAGCATTCCCTGTGTCCCTGGGATCATTCCTGTGTCCCTGGGAGCATTCCCTGTGTCCCTGGGATCATTCCTGTGTCCCTGGGAGCATTCCCTGTGTCCCTGGGAGCATTCCCTGTGTCCCTGGGAGCATTCCCTGTGTCCCTGGGAGCATTCCCTGGGCTGTGTCCCTGGGAGCATTCCCTGTGTCCCTGGGAGCATTCCCTGTGTCCCTGGGAGCATTCCCTGTGTCCCTGGGATCATTCCTGTGTCCCTGGGAGCATTCCCTGTGTCCCTGGGAGCATTCCTGTGTCCCTGGGATCATTCCTGTGTCCCTGGGAGCATTCCCTGTGTCCCTGGGATCATTCCTGTGTTCCTGGGAGCATTCCTGTGTCCCTGGGATCATTCCTGTGTCCCTGGGAGCATTCCCTGTGTCCCTGGGATCATTCCCTGTGTCCCTGGGAGCATTCCCTGTGTCCCTGGGAGCATTCCCTGTGTCCCTGGGAGCATTCCCTGTGTCCCTGGGAGCATTCCCTGTGTCCTGGGAGCATTCCCTGTGTCCCTGGGAGCATCCCTGTGTTCCTGGGAGCATTCCCTGTGTTCCTGGGAGCATTCCTGTGTCCCTGTGAGCATTCCCTGTGTCCCTGTGAGCATTCCCTGTGTTCCTGGGAGCATTCCTGTGTTCCTGGGAGCATTCCCTGTGTCCCTGGGAGCATTCCTGTGTCCCTGGGAGCATTCCCTGTGTTCCTGGGAGCATTCCCTGTGTCCCTGGGAGCATTCCTGTGTCCCTGGGAGCATTCCTGTGTCCTGGGAGCATTCCTGTGTCCCTGGGAGCATTCCTGTGTCCCTGTGAGCATTCCCTGTGTTCCTGGGAGCATTCCTGTGTTCCTGGGAGCATTCCTGTGTCCCTGGGAGCATCCCCTGTGTCCCTGGGAGCATTCCCTGTGTCCTGGGAGCATTCCTGTGTCCCTGTGAGCATCCCCTGTGTCCCTGGGAGCATTCCCTGTGTCCCTGGGAGCATTCCTGTGTCCCTGGGAGCATTCCCTGTGTCCCTGGGAGCATCCCTGTGTCCCTGGGAGCATTCCCTGTGTCCCTGGGAGCATTCCCTGTGCTCCTGGGAGTTCCTCTGCTCCAGCAGCCAAGCCCTGGAAAAGGAGGGATCAACCCAGGACTAAGAATGCCCAACACCCAAGAGAACCCCATGGAAGCTGAGTTTAGCCCTGGAAAAAGAGATCCACCCAGGACTAAGGATGCCCAATGCCAGAGAGATGCACATGGAACCTGAATTAAGCCCCTGCTTCAGCCAAGCCCTGGAAAAGATCAATCCAGAATCCATGGGATCAATCCAGAACTAAGGGTGCCCAGCACTAGAGAGATGCACATGGAAGCCGAGTTAAGCCCTGGAAAAGAGAACAACCCAGGAGAAACGATGTGCAATGCCTGAGAGACGGACATGGAACAGCCTGTGTCACAGCCAGACCCAGAGTGTGTCACAGCCGGACCCCAGAGTGTGTCACAGCCGGACCCCAGAGTGTGTCACAGTGTGTCACAGCCGGACCCAGAGTGTGTCACAGCCGGACCCCAGAGTGTGTCACAGCCGGACCCCAGAGTGTGTCACAGCCGGACCCCAGAGTGTGTCACAGTGTGTCACAGCCGGACCCAGAGTGTATCACAGTGTGTCACAGCCGGACCCAGAGTGTGTCACAGCCGGACCCACAGTGTGTCACAGCCGGACCCCAGAGTGTGTCACAGCCGGACCCAGAGTGTGTCACAGCCGGACCCAGAGTGTGTCACAGTGTGTCACAGCCGGACCCAGCCTGTGTCACAGCTGCCGTGGACGTCACGCCAGGCCTGAGCCCCGGTCCCCGTGAATGCCCCGATTGATCCCGGCAGGGACAGGCTGGGGGCAGGCCCGGGGCAGCACTGAGGGCGATTGTGTGGCTGGAACCCCGCGGCCGCGAGCCCCGCCTGCGTCACTGCTCGGCTGGGGAAGAAAGAGGAGACTCAGAGTTCCCCGGAGTCCCCAGTTCCCCTCACTCGCCTGGCAGTGACCTCGGATTCCTGCCCAGGAAGAGACAAAAGCAGCCAGGGAAAAGTCTCCCAGAAAAAGCCACAAGTGTTGTGGTGATGTTGTGCTGAATTCCAGCCCCCATGATGGACACTGGGAAGTGTGGATACCCTGCACCCAAATTATTCCACACCCAACACAGAAATTATTTATTCCTCACATTTTGGCTCTGAATCTCCTCCTGGACCAGAGGGTCCCTTCCAGAGTCCCTTCCCTCACATTCCCAGGGAAAAAGTGGCTCCACAACCTCGTTAGCCAACACTGTCCATAGCTGTGGCTGTTCTGAGCAAAGCAAAACTAAAGTGATTCCAGTGGATAAATGTGTCTTTTGAGCCCAAATGCCCAATTTTAATCAGTACCTCTGTGTGCCTCATTATGTTCTTGCAGTAAATTTCCAAACCACAACTTCCACAGCTCCCAACCTGGAAAATTTTCCATTGTCACCATGGAACTCAACCCTCCAGGCAAGGAAAAGCCCTTTTAGTCCTTGATCCATCCCATCCTTTGCCTGTCACAACAGTGCTGGATCTCCAAGACTACCCATGATGAGAAATCACACACAGCAGTCCAGATTAATTTCTAATATTATTAATTAACACAATTCAATCAAATAAGCACCAAAGGAATCAGCGTGTCCAAACTGAGCCCTCATCTTTGATCCAAACACATGAGAATTCTTCTTTCCTCTTTTTTAAAGGGAAAAGCTTTATTTTCATGGAGTTGAAGTGGTTTTATGGGGGACATCTGGGGACTCTCCATGTACCTGCAGCAGCACCTGGGCAGGGAGGAGGGGGGAGGGTGGGAAGAGGTCTGGGGGTGCTGTGGGGACACAGGTGAGGGGTGCACACCTGTGTGGGTGACCACAGGGACAGCAAGGACAAACCTGGCCAGGACTGGGACAAACCTGGCCAGGACTGAGGGAAACTGGGCCAGAACCAGGGGAAACCTGGCCAGGACTGAGAGAAACCTGGCCAGGACTGGGACAAACCTGGCCAGCACTGGGACAAACTTGGACAGCACTGAGACAAACCTGGCCAGAACAGGGGACCCCATCAAGACCAGCACCGGGACAAACCTGGCCAGCACTGGGGACCTCAGCAGGCCCAGCTCCAGGGTCCCCAGCAGGACAAGCCCTGCCAGCACCAGGGTTTGCTCCAGGCCAGCTCCAGACCCAGCACCGAGGCCACCCCTGGCCAGCACTGGGGACCCCACCGGGGCCAGCACCGGGACAAACCTGGCCAGGACTGGGCCAGCACTGAGGACCCTACCGGGGGCAGCTCCGGGATCTCTCCAGGCCCAGCACCGGGACAAGCCTGAGCAGCACCGGCTCCGCTCCAGGCCCAGCACTGGGCCAAGCCCGGCCAGCACCGTGAACCCACCGGGGCCGCACCCAGGGCCCGCACCGGGCCCAGCCCCGGCAGCACCGGCTCCGCTCCAGGGCCTCCCACCGGGCCAAGGCCGCTCAGCACCGGGGCCCGCTCCGGGCCCATCCCCGGCTCCTCCTTCAAGCTGAGGAGCCGGCACCGGGCGGGCCAGAGCCGGCGGTTCCGCTTCCCCCGCCGTGCTCTGCTCCCGGTGCCGCCGGTCCCGGTTCCCCCGCCCTGCCCCAGTCCCGGTTCCCCCGCCCTGCCCCAGTCCCGGTCCCGGTCCCGGTTTCCCCGCCCTGCCCCGGTCCCGGTCCCGGTTTCCCCGCCCTGCCCGCTCCCGGTGCCCGGGCTCTCCCCTCACTCACCAGCTCATGTTCCCCCCTCAGCCCCGCGCCGCTCCCGGAAGTGCCGCCGCTTGTGGCCCCGCCCCTTCCGGGAGCGCTCACACCCCCCCCGCCGTGACGCCACGCGGGGGGAGTGACGTCACATGGGGAGCGTGACGTCAAGGGAAAGGCGCGCGGAGAGAAGCAGCTTGAAATTCGTCGGATTTCGCGGCAAAAGCTGGAAATGGGGCAGGAGGGGGTGGAGTTAAAGCGCTGGGAGCTGTGGAACGTCCTCGGGGTGGGCGAGGAGGAGGAATTGCCGGGATCATCCCTGGGGTGGGCAAGGAGAAGGAATTTCGTGGATTTTCCCTGGGGTGGGCAAGGAAAAGGAATTTCGTGGATTTTCCCTGGGATGGGCAAGGAAAAGGAATTTCGTGGATTTTCCCTGGGGTGGGCGAGGAGAAGGAATTTCATGGATTATTCCTGGGGTGGGCGAGGGCACGTGAATGGGTGAGAGCACCCATGGATGAGAGCATGGAGTGCCCGGGAACAGCCCAGAGTGGGCAGTGGCACAGGGAGGGGATGCCCAGGAGCATCCCAAAAGTGGGCGAGGGGGAGGAATTTGCTGGGATCATCCCTGAAGTGGGCGAGGATGCAGCAGGGAGGGGTGCCCAGGAGCATCCCTGGGGTGTATGAGGGGGAGGAATTGCCTGGGAGCACCCTGAGCTGGATGAGGGCACAGGGGGTGCCCAGGGTGATTCCTTGGGGTGGGATTTCCAGGATCACCCCGGGATGGGCCTGGGCAGGGGGTGCCCAGGGACACCCTGGGGTGGGTGAGAGCAGGGGGAGGAGCAGGACTGCCCCTCAAGGAAATCCAAGGGGTGTGAGTCACCTTTGGAAGAGCAGGAACACCCAATTTTGGGGAGAACCCCCCCAAACCCACCATGAGGAGGCAGGACAGGGCTGGGAGGGGCAGCAAAGTCATTTTGGTGACCAAAACCCCACCATGTCCTCAGCACTGGCCCATCACCCACCTCCACCCGTGACCCTGGGATGCAGCAGAGTCCCCCAAGATTTGGGTACCCTCAGCCCCCCTGTTACCAGCCCAGGGTGACATCCTGGGGGTGGCAGCGGGCTTGGTGCCACCGTGCTGGTGTCACCAGCCACATGCCAGGGCACGGGGCGGGGGCCCGGGCCGGGAGCCAGGGGTGGCTTTATCAATTAGCAGGTGGAGGTAAACAGCACGGTAATTACAGCCAGGGAGGATGATGCTAAACTGGGAAGGTGTTACCGACACCGGTGAGGACAGGGATTAGCCCAAAAGGAGCGGGGGGGGGCAGATCCGGGGGGGTGGCACCCCCCCAGCAGTGTCCCTTTTGTGCCAGGGTGGGGAGAAGGAGCTGGGATGGGTGGATGAGGGAAAGGGATCGATTTTGGGGTGCTGGGCAGAGCAAACCCCGAGGAGAGGCAGCCAGGAGGGTCCCTCACATCCTCATCCAGATGTGGGCAGGGTGAGGAGGAAGAGGAAGAGGAAGGCTGGGGAGGTTTTGCTGGTGGTTCCTGCTGCTGCTCCTGGCCTGTCCCCACCTCACTGTCACCTTGGGACAGGACAGAGCTGGCACGAGCCTGGATCTGTCATCCTGGTGGCCACAGCACTCAGGGAGCATCTTCTGTGGAGGCTCTGCTGTTTGTCCCCCTGTCCCTGGAGGATGAGTGTGGCCCCTTCCTCCAGAACACCCATCCAGGAGTGGGGATGGATCCACACAGTTCCACGGGGTGGGAGATGAGGGTCAGAACCATCCAGAACCATCCAGAACCATCCAGAACTTGTGTGGGTGATGTCTCCTGCCAGGCAGTGGCAGAAGCTGAGCCAGAGGTGAGATCAGGATCCCACCAACATCTGTACTCCAGCTGCAACCCAGGAGCTCCTGGCTGTGCATCCAGGGATGGAGTCTCAGCTCTTGGTGCTCCTCCTGAGCAGCAAATCCCATCCTGTGGAGAGCTCTTGGATCCAACCACATCCTGCAAAGCCCTGCAGACCCTCAGCAGGGAGGAGCCAGGTGTTGGTGCCTCCTCAGGCCCTGGGTGCTCCCGCTGGGGAGGGAAAGCAGCGAGTTCTGTGGAGCTGGTACGTGACTGGAAGCCCTTCCCTCCTCCCCAGAACACAGATAGCCCAGAATGGGGATGGAAAGTGCCGTGTTTCCGTAGCAACCAACATTTTTCGTGCAAGGTGCTGCACGCGCTCCCCGCGCTCTGCCACCCAAGGGTGCTCCTCACCTTCCTGCTCTGCCTCCTGCCCACTGGGGCACAGCTGGCACACAGGGTCCCCAGGGCCTGCTGGGCTCCTTCCCTCCTCCTCCTCCTTGCCCAAAGAAGGAGCCCAAAGCACAGAGAGCTCACAAGGAGCAAGGGGTAGCCCAGGATTAACCCCACACAACTCAACAAAGCAACAACCTGCCAACAGCCCTGAAATCTCCTTTACAAAAAAAATTAAGGATTAGAGTGCTCAGGAGCCCAAATGGTGACAGTTTGTGCCAAAGCTCCATGCTCTTCCTCTGCTCCAGCAGCCAAGCCCTGGAAAAGGAGGGATCAACCCAGGACTGAGGGTACCCAATGCCAGAGAGAAGCTGAGTGAAGCCCCTGCTTCCATCAAGCCCTGGAAATGGAGGGATCAATCCAGCCCTGAGGGTGCCCAGCACCAGAGAGACCCACATGGAAGAAGGAGCCCAAAGCCTTGGGTGGCTCCTTGCTGGAGCAGCTCCTCTGCCGTGCCCGTTCCCAGGATCTCCAATGTTTTCCTGCATTTTCCACCAGTGGAGATGGGCACCTGCAGCACCTGCAGCACCTGCAGCACCTGCAGCACCTGCAGCTCCACCACAGCACCCTCAGGTGATGCTGGGGGCCATGGTGGCTCTCCCTGTGCGTGGCAGCTCCAGTTCCTGCCCACCTGAGCCACACTTGGGGACACCACGGTGGCTCCCAAACCATCCTGCAGCCCCTCCTGGCTGCAGGACCTCCAGAGCACACAGGGAAGGACAATCCCAGCTCGTCCCAATCCAGCCACCAAACACTCAAACCACCAGCAATCCACAATGAGACACCAGGGCCCAGCCAGCACAGTGACAGTGGGCTCCAAAACCAAATCCTCAACACCATGAGATGAGTCACTGTCAACCCCTGGATTTCCCCAAATTATAAACCTTTCCAAGCCAGAGAGCTCAACAAACCCCCTGGAATGGGCAGAGCTGCCCTGGAACGGCTGGAACAGCAGGAAAATCAAAAAATCAAATAAAAAAAGCAGGAAATGTGACAAGGCTGGCAACGCTTTCATACCCTGGCACCAGCAGGAAAAACCACGGTGCCAAATTCAGCCACCAGCAAGGCCCTGGGAAGGAGGACACATGTGAAATACTCAACTCCAAGCTGGGACTGAGGCACCCCCAGCCACAATCCCAGCACAATCCCAGCTCCGGGAGCTCCGTCCCCATCCCTGGGGAAGGCTCCGAGCTCCACACGCCACCAAACATCCAAACGCCTCCCAAACTTCTCCCACTCGTTCCTCGTGCCCGCGCCAGCGCTGGAACCCGCCGGGTTATTTTTGGGTTATTTTTATCCTGAGCCATCCAGGCTGGGAGGAAAAAAAAAAAAAAAAAAATGAAATCCCTCAGTGGCCAAGGGCGCGGGGGCATTACCGGCTGAAGCGCACGATCCTCTTTGGTGGCACAAAGTCACCAAAGCCGCGGCAGCGCCGGCAAAACGGAGACGGGGTCAGGGCGGCGGCGGCACGAGCGGGGAAAAACGGGATGGGAGGTCAAGGGCACAGCAAGGGTGTGGTGGGGTTTGGGGGAGAGGGTGGGTGACCCAAAATCCTGGTTGGGTGGCCCCAAATCATGGTTGGGTGTCCCAGTCTTTGTTGAGTGCCCAAAATCCTTGTTGGGTGCCTCAAAATCCGTATTGGGTGCTCCAAGTCATGGTTGGGTGCCCCCATTTTTGTTGGGTGCCCCAAATCCTTTTTGGGTGCCCCCATCCTGATTGGGTGCCCCAAATCCTGGGTGGGTGCCCCCATCCTGATTGGGTGCTCCAAATCCTGGTTGGGTGTCCCCATCCTTGTTGGGTGCCCCAAATCCCGGTTGGGTGCCCCCAAATCCTGGTTGGGTGCCCCAAATCCTGGTTGGGTGTCCCCATCCTTGTTGGGTGCCCCCAAATCTCGGTTGGGTGCCCCCAAATCCTGGTTGGGTGCCCCCATCCTGGTTGGGTGCCCCAAATCCTGGTTGGGTGCCCCAAATCCTGGTTGGGTGCCCCCAAATCCCAGTTGGGTGCCCCAAATCCTGGTTGGGTGCCCCCCAAATCCCAGTTGGGTGCCCCAAATCCCAGAAAAAAGGGACGCAAGGACGGAGCCGGTCGCCTTCGGGGTCACCCAGCCGGGTCTTGCTGTGCCGTCCTGTGGATAGAACCGAAGGAGAGGGAGGGGGGCTGAGAAAAAAAAGTGGGTTATTGTTTTTTTGGTTTCTTTAAAATCATATAAAAAAATAAGATTTAAGGAAATACAGCACTAGGAAAAAAAATTCTGTACAGACAGGTTTCAAAGTCGCCCGTAACGATTCACAGCACCCACTTCCCTGCACATTTCAGCCCTTTTTACACTCCCGTTACACATTAAAACCTTTTTTTTTTTTTTAACTTTCCAAACCAATATAGATCATTTTTAAGCAAATAAAGATATTTACTACAGATTTTGATTGTCAGCAAACACAATATATTTACTGCATTAGCATTTGCTCACAGTGCAAATGGTACAACAATACATCAGTTCAATATTTCTGATTTTTTCCCTTAAAAATGCTGTATGCATTAACTATCATATTTGCATTACAACATGACAAATGAGCAAATGAAATGTGTGTGAAAATTATCACCTTTTCACAATATCAAGCATAATTTTTTTTTTTAACCTTAGTATAAGGTACTATAAATCCAAGAAATAAAAACATCCACAAAATATATTACATCTGGTATGATTTTTTTTTCTCTAAGTACTCAACTTTATACAAAAGTCTTTCAAAAAATATCATTCCCTTAGGTTTGTGTGGTTAAACCTGATTGTGGTTTGTTTTTTTTTTTTTTTTGTTCCTTTCAGTTCACATAAATTAGACTGCATTCTTCCTCTTCTCTTTATTTTTTGTACGTTTTTAATGTGTTTTTTTGTGTTTTTTTTTTTCACATGCAGACATCAAACCTGGATAGCACGACCTTTTGGCAACAAAGATTTTTTTTTCTTTTTAAGTCATTATTATTTTTGCTTAGTTTAGCTTAAATGTCTGAGCACAGTTTTATTAAAACAAAAGAAGAAAAAAATCAGAGCAGTCATGCAATGACATGCACATACCAGAAGGAGAAAGAAAAAAAAATAATAAAATAGAGGACTAATTGATTTTTCTCCTCCATAGTTGGGTGGTTGTTTTAAAGTGACCAAATAAAATAAAATAAAAATATCTCACATTATAAAAAGTATTCAGCAAAATACTGGGGTGCTTTTTTTTTTTCCCTGTATTTCTGTAAAGAATTTCCCTTCTGCTGAAAACAAACAAAAAAAAATAATAATAAAAAGGAAAAAAGAAAACAAAAACAAGAAAACAAACCCAAAAGCTGCTGCTGGGACCCCGCCGAGTTGGGGGGACCCTGGGAGCCGCCCCCCGCCCCTCCAGCCTGGCTTGGGGGGCTGAGCCCTCTTACCTCCAGCACGGGGAGCCGGTGCTTGGGGACACGGGGGGGACACGGGGCCGGGGGGACAACGAGAGCTCCAGGGCAGAGGAGAGGAGCCAGATCAGCTCCATCCATCCATCATCCATCCATCCATCCATCCCATCCATCCATCCATCCATCCATCATCCATCCGTCCATCCATCCGTCCGTCCGTCCCCTCGTGGATCCTGGAGCCCCCGGGGAACCGGGACGGGACCGGGGTTGGGGGTCTCGATCCTGGAGCACCCGGGCGGGTCGGAGCGAGCCCCGGGATCCAGGGCAGCCGGGATCATTCCCGGGATCCGCCGCCCGGGCAGCCCGGAGCGGGGCGGGATGGAGCCGGGAGGAGCCGGGTGAGGTGCGGGAGAGCCGGGATGGGGCAATCCAGGCGGGATCCGAGTAATCCAGGTGCGGGAACGGGGTGCGGGCAGCGGGGATCCCGCAGAGCCGGGCCGGGAGGGTGCGGACAGCCCGGTGCCGGCAGCAGGGATCCGGGAATTGCAGGAGCAGGATCCAGGCGGGGAGGGCGGCCCGGCCCCGGGCGGTGCGGGTGGAAGCAGCCGGGATATGGAAGGTGCGGGAACAAGCAGCCGGGATCCAGGTGGTGCGGCCAAATCCCAGCGCGAGTCCGGGCAATCCGGGTGCGGGCAGTGCGGGTCCCGTCGATCCAAGTGCAGGCAGGATCCAGGTGCGGGCAGCCTGGAGCCGGGCAATCCGGGTGCGGGCAGAGCGGACCCGTCGCAGCACAACCCCGGTATCCTGAACACCGTGGGGTTCCCCCCGCAGCGGTGCCGAGGGCAAGGGGAGGAGAAGGGGGTGCCAACCGCGCCGCCCCCCACAATCCCTCAAGCGCACGTGGTGACGGCGGGGGCGAGGGCGACGGGGGGCGAGGTGGTGGCGGTGGCGGCGGGGGGCGCGGCGGGGGGCTGCCCGCCCGAGCCCTTCTCGGCCTTCTTCTCCTTCTGCTTGAGGTGGATCTTGGCGTGCCGCTTGCGCTCGTCCGAGCGGGCGAACTTGCGGCCGCAGAACTCGCAGGCGAAGGGCTTCTCGCCGGTGTGGGTGCGGATGTGGGTGGTGAGGTGGTCGCTGCGGCTGAAGCTCCGCATGCAGATGCGGCACTGGAAGGGCTTGTGGCCCGTGTGGATGCGGAGGTGGCGGGTGAGCTCGTCGGAGCGGGAGAAGCGGCGGTCGCAACCCTCGGCCGGGCAGGCGTGGGGCCGCTCGTGGAGCGGCGTCTTGCTGGGCCGGTTGGGATACTTGCGGGGTCGGATGGGCTTGAGGGTGAGGGGCGGCTGCGGCAGCCCCCCGAAACCCGGGTGGATCTGCTTGTCCTTGAAGGCCTTGATGGTCTCCAGCGGGGTTATGGGGGGCGGGTTGACGCGGATGGGGTCCAGGCTCTGGAAGGGTTTGTGCTCCGTGATGGTGCCCATGTCGTTGGGGTGGTGGTAGAGGTTATAGTCTGGGATCATGGGGAAGAGGTTGCTGTCCAAGGCGGGCTTGGCCGCCTGGTAATCCTGGGGGGAGTAGGTGAGGCCAGGGTTGCTCTGGGGGTCGTGGAAGGAGACAGGCTCTGGGTAGAGGTCACTGCAGGAGGAGTAGGGTGGCAGCGCAGGGTACATCTGGTCCACCTCGCCCTGCGGCGGCCCCATGCTGCCCGCCGAGCTCTGCGTGCTGGTGAGCGCGCCCGAGGACGGCGGCACCCCCAGGATGCCGGCGCTCATCAGGCTGATGATGTTGTCCTGGCACCAGTTGGAGGGCGAGTCGAAAGCGAATTTCCCCAGGTAGGTGACAGTCTTGTTGCCCGGGGCGGGTTGAAAAGTGCCCGAGTAGGAGGACAATTCCTGACCGGCCTTTTCGTTCGCTAAGCCAATGTCCATAACATTATCTGCAAAGTGCGAGAGAAGCGGGGCAGGGTGAGCCGGGAGGGCCCGCGGGGGAGCACCGGGGATGTACCGGGGGATGCTCCGCGGAGCGGGGACGCACCGCTTCCTCCTCGCCCCGCTCCCCCCTTCCCTTCGCTGCTTCCACCCCGCGTATGCGGCGCTGCCTGCCGGGGGTCCCGACGATGCGGGGCCGCCCGCGCCGCCCCCGCGAGGAGCTGCCCGGTTTGGGTGGGTGGGTGCGTGGGGGGGACACCCCACTGCCGCGCCGCCGGGGGGGAAGGAGGTACCTGCGGCTACAGGTAGGATTCCTCCCCGTCCAGCCCCGGCAGCGCTGGGCACTCCGCGGAGCCGGGGCTGCGGCCGCCGACGCCGTTACCAACTCGCCGCCTTCCCTGCGCCGAGCCCCGGCGAGGAGAAACACGGGCATGGGGAGGGGAGGGGAGGGTGGGGGTTTAGCCTGGCGGGGCTCCGCGTGGGAGCGGGGACACGCGGGGAGCACCCGCCCCCGCCGCCCTCGGCGCTCACCTGTGCCCCCCAGATCCTCCCTCTCTCCCCCTCCGCCCCGTTTTCCCCCAACCCCGCGCTCCGGGAAAGTCGGCGCCGCGTCCCGGGGAGCCCACGCTGCCGCCGCCGCCGCTGCGGGGTGTGTGGGGTGGGGGGGCGGCTGCCACGGCCACGCGCGTCCGCGGCGCCTCCGCACCCGCGCGGATCCCGGCGCGGGCGGGGGGTGCCCGGCCTTTCCCCTCGGCCCCTCCGGCTTTTCCAGCCGGGTTCTCCTCCCCATGGAGCCCGGCCGCCTTTCCCCGTACCTGCGGCGGCGGCTCGGCGGCGGCAGCGCTCGGCGGAGCCCTGCAGCGATCGCGCGGAGACACGGCGAGGAAAGCGGTGGGTGGGTGCGGGGGGGGGACGCTCCCCAGCCCCAGCTCTTCCCTTCCCTCCGAGGCTCCATGACACCCTACCCACAGCATCCTCCTCCTCGCCCCACCGGCTCTAGCCCCCGCTCCTGCCTTTTCCCCATTTTCCTTCCCCCCCCTCCCTCCTTTACCTGCAGCCATCTGGTTGTAGTGAGCCACCGAGTCGCTGGTGCTGGAGAAGATATTCAAAGAGTTGGGGATCTCCTCTGGGTACAGATTGTCAGGCAATTGGTTCATCAAAGTGTTCATGGTCCCCGGCAGCTTCTCCAGTAGTTTGCCTGTCATAGCACTGGAGGAAAAGGCTGGTTCAACGTGGCTCCGAGCTCAGCTCCCGAGGAAACAACATCCGAGTGGCAAATCCGTGCGAGGGAAATCATGCAAGAAGAAAAGTTGGGGCGGGGGCGGCGGGGGGGGAGGAGGAGGAGGAGGCGGTGGGGGGCTGGGGGTGGCCGCGGAGGAGGGGGCGCGGGGGGGGCGCGGTCCTCCGTGGGTCCCTTGGTGGTGTTTCCTCGAGGGGGAGGGGGCGATCTGGCTGGCAGATGTGGTTGTAGAAGCTGGGGGGTTGGTGGTGGGGGAGGATTTAACCCCTCCTCTCTCTCTGTCTCTGTCGCCGGCTCCCGGCCCCGGCCCCGCTCCCCCCGCGCTCGGCCCCGCTCCGCTCGCCGCTTCCTTCGCTGCCGCCCGACTGCTCCGCCGGGGACTCCGCGGGGCCTTTATGCGGGAGCGCTCCGTGACGTAGCTGCCCATATATGGACAGACAAAGCCGAGCCGAGGCCGAGACGTCACAATGGAAGCTCCGCACAATGGAACGTTGGAGAGAGCAGGAAGCGGGGCCGGCGCGCGCGGGGACGGGGGACAGGGGACCAGGACAGGGGGACCGGAGACCCTGCACGGGGCAAAGGGGGACCGGGCACCGGATACCGGGCTGGGGGGAGCGGGGACGGGGCGGGATGCACCGGGAAAGGGGAACGGGGTAAAGGGGATCGGTCACCAGGCGTGCTGCACCGGGGAAGGGGTACCCGGTACCGGGCAGTGGGGACCGGGATCTGCGCATCCCGCAGCGGATGAAGGGCGCCGGGCTTCCTGCACCAAGCACCGGGTACCGGCACCTTGCACCGGAAAAGGGGCACCGGGCACGCTGCACCGGGCAGTGGGCAGCAGGAACCGTGAGCTGGGCACCGGGCATCCTGCACTTGTCATCGAGTGCAGGGTACCGAGAGCGCACCGGGCATCCTGCACCGGGCACCGGGCACCGGGCCGGGGGTCTCGCATCCCCCGCGCCCAGCGGTGCCGTCCCTCTGAGGAGGGCAGCAGGCGGCTCCAGCCCTTCCAGCCCGGCTCATTCCCTCCGGGAAGCAGCGGGGGCGCGGGGACAATCCGCCCCCGCCGTGCCTGACCCTGCGGCCGCCCCCGGGGCTGCTCAGAGCCACGCTCTGACCGGGAGGGGTTTTGTTTTTTTTTTTCCTCCAGTGGAGACCAGGACTGGCCACAAAGCCCGTCCCGCAGCCCGGGCGGGCACAGGGACGGGATGGGAGCTGTGCGGGGAAAGCCACAGCGCCAGGCAGTGGAGTTTGGTGGGAAGGAAAGGGTCAGAGTGGGGGCGATGCAGAAGCCTCCAGCCCCTCGGTGTAGTGGCAGTGGTGACAGAGGGGATGGCTCTGCCCCGAGACGCCCCCTCCCCATGTCCCGACTCCCGTGGAGAGCAGCGCTTGGAATACTTTAAAAACAGGTAACACTTGTTGGTCGCCTGTGATTTTAACCTCACCTCCCCCCTTTAAAAGTTTGGCACTTCCAAGGCGTCAGTAATTAGGTGGTTTCGTGCTAAGTGTGCCAACTGATGCTATCTTTAAAACCCTCCGAGTTATATAGCAAATGTATGGAAAAATGCTGTGTTGCAATAGCTCCACTTACCCAATTCCTGCAGGGCCGGCTTTGCCATGGGAGTGAAATCCGGGCTACGGGAGGGCTGCGGCGGGAGGGGACGGGGGGCACGGGCACACCGGGGGCTCCGGAGGCGCAGCGAGGCCCGGGCACAGTCACTGCGCGGTGCCGGTAGCCGCTCGGGGCCGGGGGGTCGCAGGACGAGGGGAGCGTTTTTGGGGGTGTTGGGGGCACCGAGCCCCGATTTGGGCTGTTTGTGACCGCGGTGGGGGAGGAGGGGTTCGTGTGTTACATCAACTTCAGGGTCACCGTTCACTTTAGGGCTCCCCGTATTCACTTCAGGGCTCCCCACATCCACCCCAGGGCCCCCCACATCCACTCCGAGGCCGCTCATTCACTGCAACCCCAATTATTGCACTGGTGTCCCTCCATCGACGGACCTCGCTTCCATCAGAAGTCCCCCCTACCCTGTGCAGAGCCCCCCCATCCTGTGCAGAGCCCCCATCCTTTGTGGAGCCCCCACATCTTGCACAGACCCCCCCAACCTGTGCAGAACCCCGCATCCTGCACACAGCCCCCGCATCTTGCACAGAACCCCGAATCCTGTGCAGACCCCCCCAACCTGTGCAGAACCCCCATCCTGCACACAGCCCCCTGCATCTTGCACAGAACCCCGAATCCTGTGCAGACCCCCCTGTGCAGAGCCCCCACCCCCACAGACCTCTGCACCCCTGCACCCCCATCCTCTGCAGGCCACTCTCCTCCTTTTGCACCCCCTCTCTCTGTCTCTCACCCCACCTTTCACCCCCAAAATCTTTCCCCCCACCCTCTCTGCAGCGCATCCCCGCCCCGCCCCGCCCGTGGCCCGGCGCGGCCCGGGGAGCGCGGCGGCGGCGGCGGCGGCGGCGGCGGCGGCGGGAGGGAGCGCGGGGGCCGAGCGGGGCGGCGGCGGGCGGGCGGCCGAGGGGAAGCGCCATACAAGGCCTGGATCCGGCCCCGCCTCCGCTCCCTTCTTTGGCCGCCGGTTCCGGCGCCCCCGGCGCTGCCGAGGTGCGGGGCGGGCTCGGGGAGCCGAGGGGGATCCACAACCCGCGACCCCCCCCCCGGGTAACACCGGATCCTTCTCAGCCCCGCGGGGGTCCCGCTGAGCCCCCTGTGCCCCCCAGGAGTGCCCCCGTCCTTCGCTGTCACCGCATTCCCACGGTGGCAGCGCGGCCGCAGCCGCAGAGCCGGGGATGCTGCGGGGTCCCCTCGGATCCCACGGCGCAGCAGGTCAGAGAAGGGACCCCCAAAATTAAACTGTGCCTCCTCAGCCCTTAAATGTAACAACAGCAGCCAGTTCCTCCCGATTTACTGCAGAGGGGTTTGCTCAGCCTGATCGGCTCCCGCCGGCGTGGATCCCGCGGGCAATTCCTGCTGGAAAACTCCGCATCCCCACCAGAGGCAGCCCCACAGAGCCGTGGGGGTGTCTGTCCCCCGACGGTGACAGTGACACGCTCACCTGCCCAGCCCGACACGAGTGGCACCTGCTTCCCGCTGGGAATGCAGCTCTGGGGCTGTGGGTGCACCCCAAACCCGCGTGGTGGGGTTTAGGCTGGGTTTAAAGCTCCTGAGTCATGAGGACCTGCCGCTAAACCCGGCTGGGGAGAGCGGGGCAGCTCAGGCACTGACAGCGGTTTGATTGGGAACGGCCTAAAGCCAAAATAAACCGAGGCAGACTTAGACTGGCACGGAAACGGCCGCATGGGGGTTGGACTGGCTTAGTTACAGCTCAGCTTAACGGGAGCTCTTTACCCGACGGGAAGGGGGAATAAATAGAGAGAGTCTCACCTGGGACGGCTCTGGATGGTTTAAAATCCAGCCCAGGCTGGATGGAGTCTGCAGCTCAGAGGTTTCACTTATTTTTTTCGTCATCCCACACACCTTCCTCGTGTGAGCCCCATCCTGAGCCGGTGTTTCAGTAACCTGGATCATCGCTATTCCACGCACACGGGTCTTCCCCCTGCCCTGCTCAGGTGAGACCCCACCTGCGCTGCTGGGTCTGGGGGGCACAGGAGGGACTGGGAGCTGCTGGAGCGGCTGCAGGAGGTCATGGAGCTGCTCCCAGGGCTGGAGCCCCTCTGCTCTGGGAGAGCTGGGAGTGTCCACCTGGAGAAGGGAAGGATCCAAGGAGGGCTCAGAGCCTGAAGGGGCTCCAGGAGAGCTGGGGACGGACTGGGGACAAGGGATGGAGGGACAGGACACAGGGAATGGCTCCCACTGCCAGAGGGCAGGGCTGGATGGGATAGTGGGAAGGAATTCCTGACTGGGATGGAATTCCCAGAGGAGCTGTGGCTGCCCCTGGATTCCTGGAATGCCCAAGGCCAGGCTGGACGAGGATTGGAACAACTTGGAATAGTGGGAGGTGTCCCTGTTTTGAGCTCACCCAAACCACTCCAGAAATCCCACGAAATGCTGCCACCCCTCCTCAGTCCCAAACGTCCCACACCAGCACTGCCCCATCCCCCCTCACCACTCCGCAGCCTGTGTGACAAACAGGGACATTATTTAACCACGTCGCACCCTGTGTCACCCTGTGACACCGGGGAGCCCCCAGAACCCCGATCCTCCCTCAGGGGCTGTGTGATGCTGAGAGCAGCCACACCCCATCCCCCAAACCCCTCTGGCCCCGGTGGGGCAGGGCCGGTGTCCCCCTGGGTGCTGTCACCTGACAGGTGACTTGTCCCCGCTCCTCTCGGTCCTGTGACCGCTCGGGCCCCGGTTCGTGCGCCGGGAGCCCTGCAGGTGCTCGCTGCGCATCCTCGGGGGACCCCCGGCCTTCCAAAATGGGAACTCACCTTTTAGGTTTTTCACCTCATTAACGACAGCTTAATTGTACTTACAGGGAGGGGAACGCGAGCCTAATTTTCGTGCCTTGTGGGGCTGAGGGCTGCAAGTTCCCTAAAATTCACTGGGGCTGAGCTGAGCCTTGAAGGCTCGGGGACATCACGAGCTGCTCATCACCGTCCTGTTCAGCCTCTCAGGAGCTCTGCAAAGCCCTGCACGGTGCAAACTCTGTATTTTAACCCCACAGAGGCACAGAGGGATCATCTGTAATGACGGCGATGATCACCGCCATTGTCACCTCATCCTGGCTCACAAAGGATGCTCGGGCACGGAGCCCGAGGCGCACACCAGGACACGGAGCCTTTTCCTTGGATGCGCTGCAGATGCAGATCTGGGGCTGGTAAGGTCACAGACTCGTAAACAGAGTGTGGCTGGTGGGGACCTGAAAGGTCACCGGCCTCCTCCCCCCGGGGGACGGCTGTGCCAGGGCCGTGTGTGTAGGCGGCTGCCTGGATGGTCGACAACACAAACTTTTCTCGAGCAGCTTGGGGAGGGGAAAAAACACACCCCGAGCCACCCAAACCACGGGTGGGCGTCGCGGGGGTGTCTGATCAAACCTCGGCGGTTCCTCAGGGCTGTTGTGAGTTTTGTTTTGTTTGCAAGTGCTGAGCTGATGTGGCATTTCAGGTTCCCTCTGGCAAACAACAGCTGGCCAGATGTGGCTGTACCAGCAGCAGTTTATTCTCTGAGCATCCCATGGCCTGGCATGAAAGTTGCTCAGCACAGGCAGAGATGGGATTCAGAGTAATCTGTAATTTCTGGGGGAGGAGAGATTTTCTTTGTTGCTTGTGGGAAATCCTCATTGCAGGCCAAATTCTGGCTGAGGGAACTCCAGCCAGGAGAAACTTTAGGGCAACCTTCCTGATCCCAGACCAACACCCTCCCGGCCTGTGTCCTTCCCAACCTCTCCTGCCTCACCTTGGTTTCCCTGATTTGCCTGTGAAAACTCCACACCCTCCTCCTCCGGAAATATTTGGAAACACTCGCACTGAAATATGCATGGAAAAGGAGATGGGCTTTTCCCTCATGGAAAAAGAGACTGGCATCTCCCTCATGGAAAAGAGATGAAAGGAGATGGCTTTCCCTTGGAAAAGGAGATGGCTTTCCTGAAGGAGACTTCCTGGGAGACTGGCATTCTCATGGAAAGGAGATGGGCTCTCATGAAAATGAACTGGCATTTTGGAAGATGGCTTTTCTGAAAGAATGACTCTCTGGAATGAGATGGCATCTCTATGGAAAACTGCATTTCCTCTGAAAACTGCATCTCCGAAAAGGTGGGCATCTCCCTCCGCAGGAGAGGACCACAGCAGAACTGCTGCCTGGTGTGCCTGAGATCCCAAATGATCACCCCCTGGGCAGCAGGAGCGCTGGGGTGGGGAAGCCCTTTGCCTCAGTTCGGCAGGCCTGTCACCTGGGTGGGCAGGTGGCCGGGGTGAGGAGGAAACCCCTTTGGAGGCAGATGCACCTGGGAAATGGGTCTGGGGGTTGGCTTGCTGCTGTAAACAGCCCTGAGGGGCTGAAAGCCAGTCCCTTCACAGAGTTCTGGTGTGCTGTGGGGCTCATGACTCTGCTCCCAACCCCACAGTTCCTGCTGATCCCAATCCCACAGTTCCTGCTGCTCCCAGGGCTTCATGGGTGATTCCAACCCCACAAATCCCTCTACTCCCAGGGATGGGTGGCTCCAACCCCACAACTCCCACTGCTCCCAAACCCACAGTTCCTGCTGCTCCCAGCCCTATAAATCCCACTGCTCCCAGGGGTTGGTGGGTGATTCCAACCCCACAAATCCCTCTGCTCCCAGGGATGGGTGGCTCCAACCCCACAACTCCTGCTGCTTCCAGGGGTTGGTGAATCCAACCCCACAACTCCCACTGCTCCCAATCCCACAGTTCCTGCTCCTCCCAGGGGTTGGTGACTCCAGCCCCACAAATCCCACTGATCCCAGGGGTGCATGGGTGACTCTAACCCCACAAATCCCACTGATCCCAGGGGTGCATGGGTGACTCTAACCCCACAAATCCCACTGATCCCAGGGGTTCCATGGGTGACTCTAACCCCACAAATCCCACTGATCCCAGGGGTGCATGGGTGACTCTAACCCCACAAATCCCACTGATCCCAGGGGTGCATGGGTGACTCCAACCCCACAAATCCCACTGATCCCAGGGGTGCATGGGTGCCTCTAACCCCACAAATCCCACTGCTTCTAGGTGTAAGTGACTCCAACCCCACAACTCCTGCTGCTCCCAGGGGTTGGGGGTGACCCCAGCTTGTGCCAGCGAGGGGCTGTGAGTGCTCTGGGGGAGCTGGGACCCTCTGGGCCATCTCAGTCTGACACAGGTCTGGCTTTCCAAACCTTTCCTGTTTTTATTCAGCTGGGGAACAATAGCAGTGGCAGCTGGCGCAGTGTGACCTGCAGATAAGGAGACAGCTGATTAGCAGGGAAACTACAGGGCAAACCCAGAGTGAAAGTGGTCCCAAGAGAGCAGCACCGGTGGGAAGGATGGGATTCCAGCCAGGAATCAGGCACAGAGCAGGCTGAAAACCCAAGGATGATTTTATGGGACAAGCAGCAACCTCAGCGTGGTGACCCCAGGCAGGAGCCCTGGAGTGACCCCACGAGGGGTTTGCAGAGAGGGATCACAGAGGCGTTTTTTAGTGTGAAACCAAGAAACAGAAGAGGAACTGGACGCTGGAATCGCAGCCCCCGGAGCTGTGCCATGACACAACTCTGTGAGTGAGCGATTCCCTGACGGAGAGGAGCAGAGCACGTCAGGACCCCCCAAATCTGCTGCACCAAGGGAAAAAAGGGCTCGGTGCTGTGTCAGCACGGAGGGGTGAATCCAGCACGGTGTGAGGGCCGGGATGTCCTCCCAGACAGAGAATTCCAAAGGCTGAGTGCCTGGGGAAAAAAAAAAAAAAAAAAAAAAAGCGCTGCTCCCGAGGGCTGCGCTAAAGCAGCGCAGGAGAAACTGGGCAGAGGCCAAAGGCGAGGGATCCGTGAGCCATTGAAACCAGCCCGGGGGGAATTCGCCATTTCCGAGCAATGAGGAAATGTGAGGCTGGCTGAGGAGCCGCGGGGCTGCGGGCAGGGAATGGGAAGCGAGAGCAGCCGGCAAGTGAGGACAGGTCGGGCCGGGGCCGCGGGGCGAGTCCGTCCGTGCTGGGGATGCGAACCCGGCAGGCACCGTCCCATCCCAGAGCCGGGATAAACACGGCAGTGCCAGGCACAGCTGCTGGGCTGGGACCACCATATCAAAAACGCTTTGGGGTTTTTTTGGTGGTGGTGTTGTATTTTGGGGTTTTTTTTTCGGTTTTTTTTTTTTTTTTTTTTTTTTGTTCTGTGGAGGAGCATTTTGGGGCAAACCACATCTGAAGGTGCTCGTGGCTCCCGGAGGAGTGGGAGAGGCTGAGAGCTTCCCGCTGCTGCGGACAAAAGCCAGCTCAAAGCGACTCAGGGAGCAGCTGAAAGAGGAAACAAAACCTGGGCTGAGTTTCTCCCCACGGAGCATCCCTTGGATGCTCATCCCGGGATGCCTGGAGCGTCTCTGGGCACAGCTGAGCTGCTGCTTTCCCGCAGGAACTGCTGGAATTTGCACCCCAGGACGCTGCCAGAGCCTGGCTGAGTGGTCCAGCCTCAGTGGGCAGGGTGGGGGTTCAGGACCCCAAAATCAAACCAGATCTGACAGGGCCCTGGGCTCCCAGGCAGCTCACTGGTGTTATATTTGGAGGTCAAATAACAATTAATTATTGCTAATTAATGAAACCATCAGCGCAGGACCAGCCTTTGGTCCCCTCTGGTGTGCTGGCACAGACACAGAGGTGGGGACACGTCCCTGTCCTTGCCTTGCCTGCCTTCCCTGTGACTTCAGGAGCCCTGAATTCCTGCCCCAGCCTCTCCCAGGGCCCGCCCGGCTGCCGGCTCCTGGCCAGTGCAGCCTCCCACCCCCATCCCCGTGCCAGGGGACCCCCAGCCCGAGGGGTTTGTGTGTCCCCAGCACGAGTTGGAGGGCTGGCAGCTCCTCCCTGGCTCGTGCCAGCATCGCCCACCCTGAGCCGGGGGCTCAGCATCCCGCGGGGCTGCTGATGTGCAGCTGCCCGGGGGATTCTCCCACGTGGGGCTCCCAAAACGGGCAGCGCTGCTCGTCCCCAGCAGCACGTGGGGATTTTGGGGATTATCCCTCCTGACCTATTTCCTGGGGTGGGGGGGGGAAAGGGGGAGCGCAGCCAGGCTCGGCTCAGGGAGCGCTTGAGGAGTGCAGAGATGTGCAGATAGGGGAGCTGCGAGGTGTGAGATATCAGTAATTAATTCGCAGGTTGATATAGTTATGTGCTTAGATCATCATCAGCTGATCCTGCTAATCCCTTCTTGAGCAAGGCCCCTGCTGAGGGGGAGCTGCTGCCTGGCTCTGCCGAGCTCCTGGCACCTGCCTTGTCCCTGTGCCATCCCCAGGTGCCACCGAGGCTTTTGGGGTGCCAGGGGTGCCCCCCAGTCCCTGCTCCTTAACACCCCCAGCCTTAAATCTGCATTTTCCCTCTGCATTAGAGCCCCGTCGAGCCATGGGCTGAGACTTTCTCCCATTAATTATTTCAGTGATTATTATAAACAGGTAATTGTTATCCTGCTGGCTTAGGGCTCGTGTTTAGCACGAGCTTCTCCTGGCCTCCAGCCCAGTTTTGGGAAGGAACACCCCCCTGTGTGCTGCTGGGTGCTGCTGTTGCTCACCAAGAGCACTCAGCTTTCACGAGTTCATTGTTAATTTTTAAACTGCCAGTCCTCCTTTCCCTCAGTCATGCCATGGAGTGGGTGGCTTTGCTTTGGGAAGGGGGCTGGAATTGCCCAAACCCAGCTCAGAGCCCCATCCTGGCAGAGCAAAGGGGATTTGTGTCCATCCCACAGCCATGCCTGGGCTCAGCTCAGCTCACAGCCCCCCAAAATCCCTGGAATTCTGTGTTTCCATGGGTTTGTGGCCTTGAAATGCAGTTGGGCTGGTGGATCCATGCTGGAATTCCTGGGATACACCACTGGTGCTGCAGGTCCAACCCCACCGACCCCACACCTGAGCTCACCCCACTGTTTTCTCCCAGCCCTTCACACGAAAAAGTCACAAAGCCACGACAGTGGAAAGTCGAGGTAACAAATACAAACAAAACTTCCTCTGGAGGCTAAAAATGACACCAGTAGACAGCAAAAAAAAACCTTCTCTGGGTGACAATAACAGAGCGTGGAGCTATTTCAGTGTTGGGCTGTTCCATTGCAGCGCTCCGCGCTGGGCTTGTGGCTGCTCAAAACCAGCCACTTCCCCAGGGACGTGACGTGTTTCCTTTCCATCACAAACTGATTTTAGAAGCAAAACTTTCTACATTTAGGCAGCTGAGAGGCTCAGCTTCTCTTTTCTCTCTGGCCCCGATGGTGAGCGAATGGAAGGAGAGATAAAGGGGGTGGGACCAGCACCAAGTGACTGTACGCGGCTTCCTCCTTGGGAGTTTTTTCCTTTGCTCTTTCTAAATAATCAAAAAGTGAGGCAGAAAACCACAATTAATATTTTCCACGCCGTGGAGGCCTCGTGTGCATCCCAGTGAGAGTTTGTGGTGCGAGGCTGGGCCGGGGCTGCTGCGTTTGCAGCTCTGAGTGTCCCCACCTGCTGCTGTCCTGGCAGGGATCATCCCAGCACAGGGATACTGCAGCCAGCTGGGCAGGTTCCTGACCTACATCATCCCTGTCCCCATCCCATCTCCATCTCCATCTCCATCACCTCCATCTCCATCCTCATCCATCCTCATCCTCATCCTCATCCTCATCCTCATCCTCATCCTCATCCCCACCTTCATCTTCATCTCCATTCTCATTCTCCATCTCATTCGATTTTCATTCTCCATCTCATCCTCATTTCCATTTCCATTTCCATTCCCCATCCCCATTCTCAATCCCATCCCATCCCATCTCATCCCACCCCATTTATCTCCATCTCCATCCTATCCCCATTCTCCATCCCTGTTCTCATCTCCACTCCTCTCTCCTTCTCCATCTTCATCCTCACTCCCATCCTTGCTCTCCATCCCATTTCCCTCCCCATTCCACATCCTCACCTCCATTTCCACCTCCATCCCTATTTGTCTCCTCACCCCCATTATCCCATCCCATTATCCCATCCCATTATCCCATCCCATTATCCCATCCCATCCCATCCCATCCCATCCCATCCCATCCCATCCCATCCCATCCCATTATCCCATCCCATCCCATTATCCCATCCCATCCCAGTATCCCATCCCAATATCCCATCCCATCCCATCCCATCCCATCCCATCCCATCCCATCCCATCCCATCCCATCCCATCCCATTATCCCATCCCATTATCCCATCCCATTATCCCATCCCATTATCCCATCCCATTATCCCATCCCATCCCATCCCATCCCATCCCATCCCATCCCATCCCATCCCATCCCATCCCATCCCATTATCCCATCCCATTATCCCATTATCCCATCCCATCCCATCCCATCCCATCCCATCCCATCCCATCCCATCCCATCCCATCCCATCCCATCCCATCCCATCCCAATCCCGGCTCAGTTTCACTCTCCTCACCCCCAGTTATACCCAGGAAACTCCAGAGATCATTTCCTAGAAGGACAAACATCCCTTTTCCCTTTCTCCACCACAAATAACCCCCCAGGCACGGGGGCAGGGCAGGGCAGGGAGGGGAGGATGCTGCACTCTGGCCAGCAGAGCTGTGACCTCTCATTTACACCGAGCCTCCCTCCGACCTGCCGGGCCAATTACACCCTGCTCCGAGGGCAGGGATAGAAAAAGCAGAAATCCAACTTTAGCAGACTTCCATGACATCTCAGTGTCATTTCCTCTGCTGCTAATCTTAGCCCTGGTGGCAGCGGGGTTCGTGTTTTTTTTTTTTCCCTGGTTGTGGTGTTACCCAGTTTCCTTTTTTTTTTGTTGCTTTCCTTCCCAGCGGCTCCTGCAGCTTCACCCAGAGTTTTGTGGCCAGGATGAGCCTGGATTCTGCTCCTGCAGCCCCCTTGGACACCCTGATCCACCCTGGAGGGAGGGGACAGAGCTCTGCAGGACCCTGATGTGATTCAGCCCCTCCGAGGCACAGAGTCACTTCCTGCAGGGAAAGTCCAGGCCAAATTTAACCCCCAGTGCAGGATCGAAATTCACATTTAACCCACCAGTGCAAGACTGAAATCTACATTTAACCCCCTAGGAAGGATCAAAATTCACATTTAACCCACCAGTGCAAGACTGAAATCTACATTTAACCCCCTAGTACAGGATCAAAATTCACATTTAACCCACCAGTGCAGGACTGAAATCTACATTTAACCCCTCAGAGACATTTTTTGGGTATCTCTGTTCCAGGCCCAGGCAGTGATGCAGAGCTGAGCTGCAGCAACCAGAGCACCAAAACCCTCTGAAGGATCCCAGGCCTCCCTGCACAGCCCTGAGCCAGTCATTCCCTCGTGCCTCAGTTTCCCCTGCCTGCAAACTGTCCTGGGCTCCTGCTGGGCTCCAAGGGGAATCTCATTCCTGGCCATGGGCAGGACAGAGTGGCTTGTCACTGCTCAGACACTGGGATGTGCTTCAAGGAGGACCCTGCAGGCGGGTGAATCTGAGCCTTGGAGAAATCTGAGTCTTAGATGAAAGCCTAATTAAGGAGCTAATTAAAGGGGAGGTCTGGCTAAGTGGCCAGTAGGCAGAGCTCTGCTGATTTATGCCTTTAATCTCGGTTTTGCTTTCCAAGAGGAACGGGCTGAGGGCAAAGGCAGGGCAGGGGTTGGCTCCAGCTCCCACACGGTGCCACCAAGGGATTTCTGCACAGGCATCACTGTCCCTGTCCCCTCCTGGGTGACCCTGGGGTCACCTAAACCAGGCTCTGGCTGTCCACCCTCTGTTCCCATCACCCACAGGTGATGCAGATCCCAAAATTCTGGGTTCACCTGGCACTGTCCCCCACCACAGAGCCCCGTGTGCTGCATCCAAATTTTATTTGAGAAGCTGCAAGGCATCAAACTCAAACTCTCCAGGGGGTCAAGTCAGAAAAGTGGTTGAAGGGAGGAGAAGGGGTGATGCTGGAATTCCTGGGACACCTCTTGGCACGTTCCCCAGAGGGAGAGAGAACTTGGTTTTGGGAAGGGTTGGGGTGGTGGCTTTGGGCTGGGAGCAGGGTGGGCTCATCCTCCTTGGGTCCTGAGATCCCCTCAGCTCCAGACAGAGGCAGCTCTGCGGTGTGGAGATGTGCAGGACAAGGAAGGGATGGCTGGAGTTAATCCTCGTAGTTTTTGGTGAGGAACTGGGTGGAGGCCACAGGTTGGCCCAGACTAAAAACCTCCACGAACGCCTTCAAGTCCCAGGTGCCTGGGGAGAGAGGAAAAAAGGGGTGAGCAGGGCTGGAGGAGGGCTGGAGAGGGGAGCAGCCACTGCTGCAGTTGCTGCTCTGCCCCAAACCACATCCTGCACAGCCCAGGAGGCCCCAGGGACAGGGGGGAGCCACGGGGACCCCAGCTCTGAGCACCCCGGGGTGCCCAGGGCTGGCTCCTCTCCTGCCCCCCCACCTTTGCAGCAAACCTTCCCAGGAGCCCACCCTGGCTGGAAACCCCCTGGGGATGTCCCAGGAGATTCCCCCGTCCCCCTCACTGAGCTAGTGCAGCTCCAAAGCCTGCTGGAGCTGGGGGGGCTCCTCATTGCTGAGCCTCCTCCCTCAGGGCTGCCCTGAGCCCAGCATCCCCCCAGCTCTGGGGGCAGCTTGTGCTGGATCCAGCTGTGGTTTGGTTTGGGATCCAGCTTGTACTGGATCCAGCTGTGGTTTGGTTGTGCTGGATCCAGCTGTGGTTTGGTCGGGCTGGATCCAGCTGTGGTTTGGTTGTGCTGGATCCAGCTGTGGTTTGATTTGGGGACTAGCTTGTTCTGGATCCAGCTGTGGTTTGGTCTGGGGGGCAGTTTTTTCTGGATCCAGCTGTGGTTTGGTTGTGCTGGATCCAGCTGTGGTTTGATTTGGGGACCAGCTTGTTCTGGATCCAGCTGTGGTTTGGTCTGGGGGGCAGTTTTTTCTGGATCCAGCTGTGATTTGGTTGTGCTGGATCCTGCTGTGGTTTGGTTGTTCTGGATCCAGCAGTGGTTTGGTTGTGCTGGATCCAGCTGTGGTTTGGTCTGGGGGACAGTTTTTTCTGGATCCAGCTGTGGTTTGGTCTGGGGGGCAGTTTTTTCTGGATCCAGCTGTGGTTTGGTCTGGGGGGCAGTTTTTTCTGGATCCAGCTGTGGTTTGGTCTGGGGGGCAGTTTTTTCTGGATCCAGCTGTGGTTTGGTCTGGGGGGCAGTTTTTCCTGGATCCAGCTGCGGTTTGGTCCGAGGAGCAGCTTGTTCTGGACCCAGCCGTGTTTTTTCCCATGGAGCTGGCAGGGAAACCCTCTCGAGGGCCGGGGGCAGGAGGGATTCCCTCCCTCCCTCCCTCCCTCCCTCCCGGCAGAAATCCCCCTGTGGCCGCCGAGGGTCGGGCACCGAGCCCGGCTCTGGCTCCGGAGCATCCTGCCCTGCCCGAGGGGCTTTCCCCGGCCCCCAAACAGCCCCTCCCCGTGGGCCGGCGGGGAAAGGGGCCCGTGTTTATCTGAAACCTGTCCTCTCCTCTTCCTGGCTGCTCTCGAATGTCACGCGGCAGCCTGGCAGCCTTTATCTGCTGTCACATCTCAGCCCCGACCCGAGCGCCGCGTCCCCTCTGCTCTTGCAAAAGTGCTGAGCAAAATCCCGAGCTGCTGCATCACCTGCGTGGGGGTGCTGATGGCTCGGGGAGCTGCTGGAGCTCCCACCTGCTCCCCACCTCGGGCTCTGAGCTCCAAAAAAAAGCTCTGGAGATTCTCGTGGTGACGGCGCCGCACGCTGTGACCTCGCTGGGGCTCCGGGGCTTGGGAAGGAGCTCGCAGGATGCTCAGGACAGAGCCTGGGGCTCACAGGATGCTCGGGAATGAGCCTGGAGCTCGCAGGATGCTCGGGAATGAGCCTGGAGCTCAGAGGATGCTCAGGACAGATCCTGGAGCTCAGAGGATGCTCAGGACAGATCCTGGAGCTCGCGGGATGCTCAGGACAGATCCTGGGGCTCGCGGGATGCTCAGGACAGATCCTGGAGCTCAGAGGATGCTCAGGACAGATCCTGGAGCTCGCAGGATGCTCGAGAATGAGCCTGGAGCTCAGAGGATGCTCAGGACAGATCCTGGGGCTCGCAGGATGCTCAGGAAGGAGCCTGGAGCTCGCAGAATGCTCGGGAAGGAATCTGGAGCTCAAAGGATGCTCGGGAAGGAGCCTGGAGCTCATGGGATGCTCAGGAAGGAGCCTGGAACTTGGAGGATGCTCAGGAAGGAATCTGGAGCTCATGGGATGCTCGGGAAGGAATCTGGAGCTCAGAGGATGCTCAGGAAGAAGCCTGGAGCTCATGGGATGCTCAGGAAGGAATCTGGAGCTCAGAGGATGCTCAGGAAGGAGCCTGGAGCTCATGGGATGCTCAGGAAGGAATCTGGAGTCAGAGGATGCTCAGGAAGGAGCCTGGAGCTCGGAGGACGCTCGGGTAGGACCCTGCATCCCAAATTCCGGCTGGGATGAGATGTTGGAATGCACCAGGCTGCTGGAGGGTCCCAGGTGTCTCCTGCCACCCTCCGAGGACCCAAACCAAGCTGAGAGCAAGGACACTGCCAATGTCCGGCCCTGGGGTCACCCCAGCCGGGACACAGAGCCACAAACACCCCCAAATTCCACCTCGGCATGAAGGGCAGCTCCTTTCTGCGGGGTCACAGCCCAACCCCCCCAGTGCCGGGGGTCCCGCTGAAGGTGGCACCGGGGGAAGGAGCCTCGGGGGGCGCTGCTCCCGCTGCTCCCGCTGCTCCCGCTGCTCCCGCTGCCTTTCATCCTCGGGCTTTCAAAGCACTCGGAAAACCCCTCGGGGCAGCAGCCAGCGCCGCTCGGGGCCGGGGTGAGAGCGAGAGACGCGGCACCCCCGGGTCCCAGGGGTGCCAGAGCTGCCAGCGATGCTGGGATGAAAGGAGCCGGGGGAGGCAGAGCCCCGGCGGGGCTGCAGGCGCCGGCCCCGGCCCCAGCCCCGCTCCTGGGGCCGCCGAGTTTTCCTGACCTACTTTCCTGGGTCCTGTGCCCAGCCCTATCGGGGTAGGTGTGGACACTGCTGAAGGCCTGGGCACATTTTAGCCAGGCTTTTTCTCGGGTTCTGAGTGAAACTTTCTCAGCTCCAGCCATGATTTTTCTCTAGTTAGAGGCTTTTCTCTACTCTAAACACAAGAGATAACAAAAAGATAAACAAAAGAGATAACAAAAGATGAACACCTGCTGGATCCCTGGGAAAACCTGGGACAGGAGATGTCTCCTTCTCTGACCAATGAACTGTCTGTATTTTGTTTTTCACAAACTTCTTTTTAAAGCCATGGCTTCCTTCAATAAACTGCTCTTTCTTGCACCAAGTAAGAGAGTGCCTTGTTGCTGTGTCCTTTCGCTGCTCTGTAACCCTTTTACAGCAACAGGCAGGTGTAAGGGTCAGTCTGAAGTTTCTCTGATCATGACCATCATCAGAGACTGAGACTCTGGACCTGAGTTCTGGCCTGGCCGAGGTGGATTCTTGCCAAGAGCTGTTCATTGCTGTGCTGGTGCTGCCCTGGCACGCTGCTCTCAGCAGGGTGCTGCTTACAGCGCCCTGTTCCTGCACCTGTTTTTGGAGCGATCATCTCCACATACAACAGTCCATAAACCTGCCCAGCTTTTGGCCAGAGGCCGCTTGCTTTGGAAAAGGACTATAAAAAGTGACTTTCCTAAAGAGACTTTGAGATCTCTTTCTCCCCAATGGATTGAAGACACGTCCATTGTCGGATACACGAGGATGTGTCCTGTCTGTCGGTGGCTCCATCCCATCCTCTCTCTCTTTCTTTCTCTCTCTCCCCCTTTTTATTTTATTTCCTTTACCCATTTCTCTCTCTCTCTATCGAAAAACTGAATTGTTACACACAATAAACTGCATTTCTGCTTTCTACTGAACAAAACCTGAGTCTCCTGCTTTTGTTTTTGCACCCTGGGGTCGAATGAACCATCGCGACTCCCGCTGGGGTGGAGCAGATGGTGACAGTAAGGAAAGCCCCGGGGCAAAGAGGGGGTGCTGGATTTGGGGTCCCCCTTACACCAAACCCAACCCCTGGGGTGTCAGTGTCCCATCCCAGCCTGACCAGCTCCCTGTGCCACCATCCCAGCTGGCTCCCAGGGCCGGGGACTGTGAGTCACTGGAGCGGGGGCCAGCCGGGAGCCGAGGTCGCGGTGCCACCGTCCCCTCTCTCCCTGCCACAACAATACCGCGTTTCATCCGCGGCTTGCTCTGCTTTCAAGCTCATTTCCCAAAGGATTAAATCATCCCACTTGGCCCTTATCTGCTCCCCCGGAGGAAGAGGAGTGCCCGCTGCCACCCACACGTGCGCGGCCGCCTGAGCCCGGAGCAGCCGGGATGGGGAAACTGAGGCACGAGGCAACCGCTGGGCTGGGGGAGCTCCCGCTGATCCCGCAGCTTTCCCAGCGCTGCCCTCTCCTCCTGCCCACCCCCCAAACGCCCGTCCCCTCCTCCCCGGCCCCCTGGCTGTAATTTATCAGCCTCATCAGCCGCAGTGTTCTCCTGATGGGAGCCCTGACGCTTCTCTGCCAAGATTAATGATGTCCCAGCGGAGGTGGGCGGGAGGCCGGCAGCTGCTTCGGTCACCATTAAGTGACACGCGGGGACTGGGGCCGGCACCGCGCTCTCCCCGCAGCCCTCGGCCGCCTCCCGTCCCAGCCACAGCCTTTCCCTCCCCTCCAGGGCCCCGTCCAACCCGATTTTCCAGCTGGGTGGATCGGGTTGGAGGCGCACAAGGTCGGCTCATGAGTCAATGAGGGCCGCGGCCCCGATGCGGAGCTGGAGCTGGAGAGGGATGGAGCCACACGCTCATCCCTGTCCCTGCTCCCCTCAAAGGAATTGTTGCTTCCTGGAGGCAAAATTTCCGGGAGGAAAAGAAAAAAAAAATCCATTCCCGGTTGTGAAACACCTTTCCAGGGCAGGAGGGAATTTGGGAATGCTGGAGCATCTCCCCACTGATGGGAATAGGTGAAAGCAGTAGGATGAAATCAGATGTAATTAAATCTCAAGATTTTGTGCTAATTAAAGATCCCCCTCATTGAAAGCTGTGGTGGGAACTTTAATTCCCCAGCACCTCAGGCGGGCTCTGGTGGGTGCCCGAATTCCCCGGCTGAGGGATTTCCCACGGATCGAGAGCCCGGGGCGAGCTCGGGATGCCGCGGTGGCTGTGACATTTCACAGACCACAAATCATTATCTCACATCTCCCCAAAACACAACCACGGCTTGTAACGCTCCTGGCTGCCAGGGAAGTGGGGCGAGGGGCAGGAAGAGCCGTGGGGACACCCCAAATGTCCCCACCTTCAGTCCCGAGCAGGGACAGAGCTGGTGCTGGGTGAAAATTCAGTGGCACGGCCAAAAACTGAAGTGAATCAGACTCCAGAGGAGAAGTTGAGGCTCTGAGTTTTTTGCCTGAGGTCACACAGAGCCGGCTGGTGCCGGGATAGATCACAAACACTCACAGGGAAGGATCAGGGTGGTTTTTTTTTTCTTTTCTTCCTGATGAAACAAGATTTTTGCTCAAGAGCCGCCCTGGAGAAACACCTCGGCTGTAAATTAATTTCCACATTGCCACGAGTGACAGGAGGACGTGTCTGGGTCCTGCAGCCTGAGCTGTGCCCGTCAGTGCCATCCCAACACCGCCAGGGCAGGGAGGGCACCGGGGCCACCCTGCAACTGTCCCCTCTCCCTCCGAGCTGCTGGCGCTGCACAGCCAGGCAAGGAGGGAGAAGAAAAACAGAAATTTGTTTTTTTTTCCACTCTCGTTGTTGCCCCTCGCGTTTTTGATTCCCAGGGATCTTTTCCAGGAGCAGGGACAGGCCAGGCGGGCAGGTCCTGGTTTAGTGCCCTCTTCTGGAGGCTCCGGCCGAGCTCCTGCCATCCCGCCTGGCACTGTCACCTCCCCCGGCTCAGGGACCTTGGCCCGGACCTTTGACCTCCAAAACTCACCCCGTGCCAGGAGGGAATTTTTCTGGGAGCAGAAACGCTCTGGTGAGGCTCAGCTGGGGCAGAGGGAGGGATGCCCAGCACGGGGATGCAGCACTGGAGGCTGGGATGGGCCAGGGTCACTCCCTGTGCCCGGCCAGGACATGTCCCTGCCCAGGGCTGGTGGCAATGGGTGTCCCCATCCTCTGTGAGATGGAGATGTCACTGTCACCAGGTGTAGGACAGAGTAAAAACAGCAGGATGGGGTTCATTTGAGGCCAAGTAAGGTGGGAAATTCCGAGCTGTGAGCTGTGCCTGTGGCACTGCCAGGAGAGCCTGCACGGCTTCTGCTGCAGGAGAGCAGCAAGCAGAGCCTGGCTGGGTGACAATCCGAGATCCTTTGGGATTGGGGTCACCCCCTCCTTGTCCCCACCTCCTGCCAGAGGTGTCTGCTCCTCTCCCCCGTGCGCTGCCTTCTCAGCACAGGGCTGGAGGCACCAGCAGATCCATCACTGCCTTGGGGATGGATTTATTTAAAACCCTTGAGACAGCAAAATCTCATCCTTTGGCTTGTCTTAGGGCTGATTTTCTGGGAAAAAGATGATGAGCTGTCGGTGTCTCAATCCAGCAGCATCCCCTGGCCAGGCCAAGGATGTGATGCAGCAGTGAAATGGTTAAAAATAGCCTTCAACCAAATTCCTTCAACACCAGCCAGATGGGGAATCTGCCTGACCAGCGATGCTCAAGAATTGGATGTTGCAGAAAAATATCCCCTGGGTCTTTCCCAGGAAGGGCTGGGAAACACAGATGGGATGGAGCCAGTGCCAGGAGGGGAATGCTGGGCCAGGCCTCACCCAGGGGGTGAAATTTGGGGGGCTGGAGCCACAAATCCTGCTAATAAACAGATTTATCTGGAAAAAACCCCTCGGTGGGTGTGTCTGCGTCCCTTCCCAGATGAAATGTGGGGACAGCACGGAGCCCCCTCCTCCGAGCAGGAGCGAGGGGTGGGCTGTGCTGGCGGGGGTGACATCAGCAGGGTCATTAAGAAACAGAGCTAATGAGCCAGAAAACAAAGCCGAGGGCAGCGAGAGCCCGCAGGGAGACTCGTGGCAGCCACAATCCCCCATGGGATCTGCCATGGGATGAACACCACGGCTCAGGGCTGGGGGAGGGGGGGTGAGGGGCTCCCCAGAGCCCCCCCGAGCAGCCCCCCGTGCTCTGTGGGTTGCAGAGCGAGGTGAGTCAGGCAGCACAGCCCAGACGCACCGACCTGACCTGCCCGTCCAGCCCTGCTCGTGTGGTCCCAGCTGGGAAAGTTTTGAAATTTCCCTTGTGGAGGCCACGTGAAGCGCAGAGCCCCGAGCTCCAGGCGGGGCAGGGAGGAGCCCAGACCGGCAGGATGGACCCCTGCCCACCCGGGGGTCCCGGGATGGAGCAGCACCAACGCTCCCCTGAGCATCCCGGGGGGGGGGGTCTCGGCTGCTCCATCCCTTCCGTGAAAGGTTTTGGGAGGAGCTGGGAGTTGGCGGGCGGTTGTGTCAGCCCGGTTTGAGCAATCCCTTGCTAAACCTTCTCCCCTGATCCTTATCCGAGGTGCCGCTGATGCAACTCCCGCGGCCGGGGCTGGGGGGGATGTGCCAGCAAAGGCTCAATTCCACAGCCCACATCTCTCCCTGCTTCCCATCCCGCTAGCCAGGCCCTTACCAGACCTTTCCCAAGGGTTTTCTGCTGCCTGGCGAGGATTTAACACCTCACCCACATCCCCTGCAAGGATCCCTTTGCACCCAGCGAGCATCCCCAGCCTGCTGGGCGTTATCCAGAGCCCTGGAAAATCCCCTCGGGGCAGGGATGGAGGGCACAGGCGGTTCTTACCCAGCGAGACCCTCTCCTCCTCGCTCAGGGCGATGGTTTCGTGCTCTGGCTGCTGGTAGATGCGGAACTGGTAGCGGTGGTAGCCGCTGTAGCGCGGGGGTCTGGGCGGGCTGTAAGCTGGGGTCAAAGGGAAGGGCTGAGCATCCCCCTGAGCCAAAATTCCTGCTGGAACTGGCTCTCCATCACCCTCCTCCAGGCTGGGATCAGCTCCCTGCACTGGGACCCCTCAGCACCATCAGGGTGGTCACCAAAGCAGCTCCTCCCCACACCCCGAATCACCCCGACTTCTCCTCCATCCCCATTCCCACATCTGCACCTTCCCTGGGCAGGGGATGTGCGGGGAGGGGACAAACCTGAGACCCCCCAGCCCCCCACGAGGGCATGGCCAGCCCCAGCAGGGTCACTGTGCTCTAGGCTGGGAGGGAGCAGTGCACATCTGCCCAGATGTGGGGCCTGCAGCTGGCTCGGGGCGTGTCCGGCTGCTGAGGACAGAGGGGGCTGGCTGTCCCTGGCAAAGGGACATCCATCAGGGACAGGAGGATGTGACACCGAGGGACAGGAGGCTGAAGCTCCTCCAGCCCCTCTCCCCGGGGTGTGACCTCCCCCAGCCACGTCTGGCCCATTTTGAACTGAAAGTCTTTGTTCCTGTAACATCACAGGAGTTGTTGGGATTCACCCACTTTTATCTTGTGTTTTTCCTTTGGTTTTTTTCCCCTCCCCTCTTTTTTTTTTTTTTTTTTTTTTTTTTGGACTGGTTTGGAGCCTTTCCAACCGCTGGGGAGTTTTTAAACCACTTTTGCCTCAAGAAGAAAGAAGAGAGAAAGTGTCTCCTGTTTCAGACAGCTCCCAGCCCTGGGGAGCTCCTGGTGTCCCCCCCTTGTGTCCCTCCCTCGTGTCCTGGTGTCCCCACCCCAGCCAGCACTGCCACCCCCTCATCCCAGCTGGCTGAGACCCATCCCCTAATCTGGGGTTTGCACTCACCTGTCAGGACCTTCCCTCTGATATTCCCAATCCTCAGATCCGAGCCCTGAAAGGACAAAAAGAGGGAGGTGAGGTGAAACTGGGACCCTCATGGGGGGATGGATCCCTCCTGCCCCCCCAGCTGTGCCCATGACTCCCCAGAGATTAATTTCCCAATATTTTGTGTGTTTTCCTTGTAAAGATCAATTGGGATCCACTTCTCCCAAATGGGTGAGAAGGAGTGTGCCAGGGTTTTTCTTTGTTTATTTGGGATTTAGGGGCTCGATCCACAATGCCCTGGCACACAGGTGACACTGCTGTCACCTGCACACAGGGACTGTGAATGGTTTGGAGATTCAGGCCAGGGGTGCAGGAAAGCCACAATAATTCCTTTAAGAGCCTCGGTGCTGCTCAGCACACCAGTATTTGGGAGAGGTGGCCTGTTCCAGGGGGGATTGTGGTGATTTCCAGCAAAGCTTTGGCTGTGCTCCCAGCAGAAACTGCTGCTTGCAGAGCAAGTCCCACTGGAGGCTCAGCTCCCCATCCCCATCCTGGGACACCGAGCATCCTCTGGGGACAAAGGGACAACAACAGGAGTGGCACCACATCCCAACCTGCACATCCCAGCTGCACATCCCAAACTGCACATCCCAACCTGCACATCCCAACCTGCACATCCCAGCCTGCACATCCCAACCTGCACATCCCAGCTGCACATCCCAACCTGCACATCCCAAACTGCACATCCCAACCTGCACATCCCAAACTGCACATCCCAGCCTGCACATCCCAACCTGCACATCCCAGCTGCACATCCCCTCCTGCACATCCCAACCTGCACATCCCAACCTGCACATCCCAACCTGCACATCCCACATCCTGCACATCCCAACCTGCATCCCAACCTGCACATCCCAACCTGCACATCCCAGCTGCCCCATCCACATCCCAACCTGCACATCCCAACCTGCACATCCCAACCTGCACATCCCAACCTGCACATCCCAGCCTGCACATCCCAACCTGCACATCCCAACCTGCACATCCCAGCCTGCACATCCCAACCTGCACATCCCAACCTGCACATCCCAGCCTGCACATCCCAACCTGCACATCCCAGGCTGCACATCCCAACCTGCACATCCCAACCTGCACATCCCAACCTGCACATCCCCATCCCAGCCTGCACATCCCATCCTGCACATCCCAACCTGCACATCCCAACCTGCACATCCCAACCTGCACATCCCATCCTGCACATCCCCTCCTGCACATCCCAACCTGCACATCCCAACCTGCACATCCCAGCTGCACATCCCAACCTGCACATCCCAACCTGCACATCCCAGCCTGCACATCCCAAACTGCACATCCCAACCTGCACATCCCAGCCTGCACATCCCAACCTGCACATCCCAGCCTGCACATCCCAACCTGCACATCCCAAACTGCACATCCCAACCTGCACATCCCATCCTGCACATCCCCGCCTGCACATCCCAGCTGCACATCCCAGGCTGCACATCCCAACCTGCACATCCCAACCTGCACATCCCAACCTGCACATCCCAGCTGCACATCCCAAACTGCACATCCCATCCTGCACATCCCAGCCTGCACATCCCAACCTGCACATCCCAACCTGCACATCCCAAACTGCACATCCCAACCTGCACATCCCAGCCTGCACATCCCCGCCTGCACATCCCAGCTGCACATCCCAACCTGCACATCCCAGGCTGCACATCCCAGGCTGCACATCTCACCTCACCCCTGACCTGCTGTGCTATTCCCAGCCATTCCCAACCTCCCAGCGCTCGTAAATCCTCTCCTACAGCACCCGTTATTCCAGTCCTGCCCACACACGCTCTGCTGCCAGGGCTCCTCCGTCCTAACCTGCCCTGGCAGTTATTATGCCGAAAAAATAAATAAATAAAAAAATAAAGATGCCTCAGATAACTCCCAGCAAAAGCACATGTGGGGAGCGGGGTTCAGTGCCTCTGCTCCCCCAGTGATCAAAGCTTTGCTTTCCCTGCTCTGCACTGAGTCATGGCTGGTGACAGAGCCTGCCAGCTGCCCCTGGCACCCCAAAGGTCACTGGGGAGCCAGGAGCCTGCTCAGATCCCTGATATCAGCACCCCAAAGTTCCCCAGGGAGCCAGGAGCCACTCAGATCTGATATCAGCACCCCAAATTTCACCAGGGAGCCAGGAGCCGCTCAGATCTGTTATTAGCACCCCGAGGAGCCAGGAGCCTGCTCAGATCTGTTATTGGCACCCCAAATTTCACCAGGGAGGGAGGAGTCTGCTCAGATCCTGGATATTGGCACCCCGAGGAGCCAGGAGCCGCTCAGATCCCCAGATATCGGCACCCCAAATTTCCCCAGGGAGCCAGGAGCCACTCAGATCTGTTATCGGCACCCCAAATTTCCCCAGGGAGCCAGGAGCCTGCTCAGATCCTGGATATTGGCACCCCAAATTTCCCCAGGGAGGGAGGAGCCGCTCAGATCCCGGCTCTCGGCTCCCCGGCGCTGCTCGCCGCTTTGGCAGCCGCAGCCCAAATCTGGAGGGAGCAGGAGGTGCTGGGTGAGGACCCGGGCAGGTTCGGGTGCCCGGGGTCACAGCGCAGGCTGTGAGGGGAGAAACACCCTCACAGGGGGTGCTGGAGGGGGGCAAATGTGCCAAAAATGTCCCCGAATGTGCAAACTCAGCGAGCCCATCCAGATGTGCAAACCCTGCGAGCCCATCCAGATGTGCGCTTCCCGCCCACCCACACGGGGCTGGCGCCTCCTCCACCCAGATGTGCACATGTGCTCCAGCCCTCCAGCTGTGCCTGCTTCCCCCAGATGTGGGATGGGGGGGAGGAAGCTGCCGGGCTCATCCCGAGCCTCTCCCCAGCCCCGGCTCTTCAAAGGCAGCGGCTGCGGGTTTCTCTCGCTGCCGTGCGGGGACCGCGCTGCTATTCCTGGCTTTGCCAGGGGCTGATCGGGACAGGCCGGGCCTCCTCCCTGCCTCCCTGCCCGCCCATGTGGGCTGCCTGCTCGCCCCGAGATGCTGCGGGTTGCTGCTTAGCCCCGGGCATGGGAGAGTCAAAGGATAAAACTCCTTTTTAAGAGGCGAGAACAGGAAGAGGGCGGGAGGGAGGGAGAAAGTCGGGATGAGCACTCCAAACCCTGCCTTTTATTATGATTTTTTTTTCTGTAATAGTAAACAGCCATCCTGGGAGCAAGGAGTGAGCTCTGGGCACGGCTGCCGGGAGACGGGAGGGATTGGAGAGGTGGGCTGTGACGCCCTGTGACATTTTCTTCTTGTTTATCGCTCGGGGAATGGCTTGTAGGAGGAATAACCCCCCTGCAGCCCCTCTCCCCTCTGCTGACACGCCGGTGAGGGCGAGGGGAGCATCACACTCCGGCAGCTCCCAAAGATCCCTGCCACGAGCCGAGCTAATGGACACTGATGAGCTGCCGCGTTTATTAATGCCCTTTTATGAGAGCATTAATAGTTCCTAATGACACCATTTGAGCTTCCCAGCCTTTTATCTCCTCTTTCTCTCTTTCCCCCGCCGAGGACACGGTGTAGGAGGTGGAATTAGATATTCCCACCCTCCGGTCTGTGCCGGGTGGTGTCGAGAGCTGGCGGGGCGCGGGATGCTCGTGCGGAGACCTGGGCAGCCTGAAAAATCTGTGCCACACAGCTCGAGTGCCAGGAGCTCCTCTCCGCGATTTTTTCCTTGGCCAAAGGAATGGGGAATTTTATTCCTGTCATTCCTGGTGCCCAGGACACGGAGCGAGGCTCTCTCAAAGCTCCCGGCCAAGCCCTCGGTGCTGCCTGCACGTCTCAGCCGAGGGTGGTGGTGGGGGAATAAATAAATAAACACAAATAAATTAAAGGCGGTGAGTCACGTTGTGTTTTCCTCTTGATCTTTTTTTTGTTTTGTTTTCTTTTCGCCCCCCCCTTCGCTTTCTTCCCCCTCTCCAGAACGTGTCTGATCCCATCGGAGAGGAGGGGAAAGGGATGGGTGGCGAGCTCTCGCCAGCGATTCGCCCGGGCGAGGACGGAGGGTTGTGGAAAGTGGGTGTGGGAATCGGCACAATCGCTGGCAGGGGACCAGCACAAACAGATGACGGATGGGACCCGGGGAAGCGCAGCCGAGCAGGGCTGGGCTGCTCCTGCCTGGCTGGGAGCGCGTCCCAGCGCGGCCCCGGCATCCCGGAGCACCGGGGGAGGGGTGGGGGGGTTAACCAGGTGCGGGGGCTGCATCCCGTGGGAATCAACCCAAAATTCATGATCCGAGGGCCGAGCTGATCCCAAACTCCCGGGGCTCCTCCTGAGCCGCTCCTCACCAGCAGGAGTTCAAAGCCGGCCCAGCGGGAGCCCGGATTTGTTCTGCTCCATCCTGCGATCTTTGGAATGAGATCAGGATGGAGGGATTGGCTCGGCGAGCGCAGGGGAGCATCCCCGGCAGGGCAGAGCCGCTGGGGCGGCTGCAACGGGCAAGGAAAGGATGAGATGCTAATTGCAGGTGGATCTGGATCGGCTCCACCGCGTCCTTGCACAGGAAGGTGAAGATTTTGGGGTTTCCTCCTCCCTCCCACCAAAGCCAGCGGGGAGGACCACTCCTCCCCCCGCTCCCAGAAACATCCAGGCTCGTCCTGCTTTCCAACAAGCAGCATGTGAGCAAAGAGAAACTCTCCCTGTGATTATCCCCGTGCACAGAGAGGCCAGGAGAGAGCAGGGCAGGGCTCCCAGCACTCCCAAATTCCACATTTCCCAGCCCAGCTCGGTTTGCAGAGCTCCCAGCAGGATCCTGTGCTGGCTCTGGGGCAGGGGGTGCCCCCAAACCCCTCGGGCTCACCCACTGCCCCCACCTGCACACACCACTGAAGGCCCAGGCAAGCCTTGCTCGGCCTTTTTTTACGTTTTGAGCTCTTTTTCTCTTTCTCAGGATGATAACTTTCTGGCAAATAGAAAAGAATTAATAAACAAATTAATACCTGGTGTTAATTAATTAGTGTTAACTGAGAAACAGTTCTCGTGCTACATAGCAAGACATGTTTTCTTCTATTGTCCAATGGGCTGCTGTCCTGTTCAAGACTTGTAACCACACTAGAAATATAGTTCAGTCTTTCAATAAAATGCTTCTTTAACCTCAAAGCTCAAGAAGTCTTTATTATTATTTATTGCATTTATTTTTTATTTTTAAACTATATCATTATATTTATTTTATAATTATAATTTATATATAATATATTTTATGTAATTTATTTATCTTATACACTTATTTATATTGTATATACTTTATTTATATTTTATATATTTTATTTATAATTTATGTATTTTATTTATATTTTATATCTTTTATTTATCATGTATATGTTATAATTTATATTTATATTATTATATTTGTATTATATTATTATATTTATTTATTTTATTTATTTTATTTATTTTATTTATTTTATTTATTTTATTTATTTTATTTATAATTATATGCAACTCTCAGTGACACCAACCCTCTCCAGCTGGAATTTGGAGCCCAAAGGAGCCCCTCAGCCCTGACCCTACTGGTCCTTTTGTGGTGAGAAATGTCACATCCCATCGTGCCAGCCTTGCTGTGCAGCTGGATTGTTGTGGGCTCTCGGCTGGGCAAGAAATTGGGAGAAAGAGGGGAAAAAAAAAGGAGAAACAGAAATATTTTCATGGATGAGGCAGGGTGGGAGAGCAACCTCCAGCCTCTCCTGGCTGCTCTGGTGCTCCAAAGTGTTTTTACAACATTCCCAGGGCAGAGAATGACTCAACAGAGGGGATGAGACCCCTTGGAGGTTGGATCCCATCACACCCCAAACCCAATTCAGAGGTTTCTCTAAACCTCCCCTTCCTGCTGGAGCTTTCCCAGCCCCAATTCCCAGCCCTTCTCCTGCTCTGGTGCTTCCCCACAGCCCCAGGTGCTGCTGCTGGGCTGACTCAGGGCCCTCCTTGTGCTCTGAGCTGGTTTCACTCTCGGGCCACAGCTGGAGACGAGGCCAGGCCGGGCCTGAGGCAGGAATCATTCCCAGAATTTCCTTTCTCCAAAACACCAGCACCCCACATATCTCCACCCAAACTTCCCAGGATCTGGTTTAGCTTTCTGAGCCAGGCCCAATTCCCAGCTCTCCCAGGATCTGGTTTAGTTTTCTGAGCCAGGCACAATTCCCAGCTCTCCCAGGATCTGGTTTAACTTTCTGAGCCAGGCACAATTCCCAGCTCTCCCAGGATCTGGTTTAGTTTTCTGAGCCAGGCACAATTCCCAGCTCTCCCAGGATCTGGTTTAACTTTCTGAGCCAGGCACAATTCCCAGCTCTCCCAGGATCTGGTTTAGTTTTCTGAGCCAGGCACAATTCCCAGCTCTCCCAGGATCTGGTTCAGCTTTCTGAGCCAGGCACAATTCCCAGCTCTCCCAGGATCTGGTTTAACTTTCTGAGCCAGGCCCAATTCCCAGCTCTCCCAGGATCTGGTTTAGTTTTCTGAGCCAGGCACACAATTCCCAGCTCTCCCAGGATCTGGTTTAACTTTCTGAGCCAGGCACAATTCCCAGCTCTCCCAGGATCTGGTTTAGCTCCCTGAGCCAGGCCCAATTCCCAGCTCTCCCAGGATCTGGTTTAACTTTCTGAGCCAGGCACAATTCCCAGCTCTCCCAGGATCTGGTTTAACTTTCTGAGCCAGGCACAATTCCCAGCTCTCCCAGGATCTGGTTCAGCTCCCTGCCCAGACTCACTTTCCTTGCCATGTGTGTAAAGAACAGGACTCAATCCCCTCCCCAGAGCCTCCTGCTCCTCTCACAGGCTCCAGGAATGTCCCTGTGGTCCCCAAGGAAGGTGGGACAGGTGGAATCACTCCCTCTCCAGCTGCCAACCCCTTTAGCCAAAGCTCATTATTTTAATTTATTTAATTTTATATTCATGGGATTTCACCACTCCGTTGTTTCCTGTCAGACTGCAGCTGAAAAATGAATAAATCACCATGATCTGAGCCACATCCAGGCAGGAAAAGAGTGGAAAAGTTCTTTTCCTTCAACAGGGAACTTCTTTTCAGAGCAGCTCCAGAAAAGCTGAACCTGGATGTGTTGGGATCTCACAGCTGATGGATTTGTCTGTCTGGGGACTGACACAGCCACAAGCACCACAATTGATTATTTTGGGTGATTTTAAGCCCAAAATCGTGCCAGGACACCCTGTCCCAGCAGGCACTGACCAACACTGACTGCACAGCCTCATCCCAAAAAATTCTCATCAGAACTCCTGGCCCAGGGATGTCACCACCCCAACACGGACCTGAAGATCCTCTCCCACTTTTCCAGGCTCTGAACTCCAAGGATTTACCCCCACAACCTTTAGGATCCTCAGGTGGCTCTTGGCACAGCCCAGACATTTTTTCTAGCTCACGATAAATGGGAAAGGCGACCATAAAAATAAATTAAAAAATAAATATCGGGCACGGTTGCAATTTAAATGCAGCTTTGTCTGATCCACCCTAATGCCTCAGGGGAGGACGTGCCACGGGTTATTAACTCAGCAAAATAAACATAAATCACCTCCCTGCCTGCCTCTTTGCAAGGTATTTTTTTAATCTAGAAATAAAAGCCTGCACTCCATAACCCCAACCATCCCTGGCAGGGATTTCCTGGGATTCTGGCTCACTCCTGGATGGCATTCACAGCACCAGAATCTCTCCAAAATTCTGCTGGGTGGATTTCCAACAAGATCCATCTGCACCTTCCCTGCAGGATGTAGGTGAGGGGTCCGAGCCAGCGGGGTGGAGGCTGTGATGACACCAGGAGGGTTTTGAAACCTCAGACAAAACATTTGTGTTGAAAAGGAGAGGGGTTTTATTGTTGTTTTTTTTTTTTTTTTTTTTTTTTTTTTTTATAAAACACCTGTGGGATTGTGGAGGTGGCTGGGGAGGGGGAATGGGATGCAGGATGCTGGGATCCCATCCCAAAAGTGCAGCCCAGCTGCAGTGGGAGATGCCAGGGCACTCCTGGCGTGGGCTGGAGAGCTGGATTTGGATTTGAAATCGGTGGCTTTGCCAAGAAACTTCATGGAGGAGTTTCCCTGCTACCCTTTCCCTCCTCACCCCCAGCAGGGAAGCACCAGGGATATGCTGAAGGGAGAAAGTTGAGTAAGGTGGAGGTTGAATAAAATGAAAGTTGGATTAAACGAAGGCTGAACAGATGATGGTTGAATAAAGTGAAAGTTCAATAAAATAATGGTTGAACAAAGTGAGAGTTGAATAAAATGAAGGTTGAACAAATGATGGTTGAATAAAGAGAATGAAGGTTGAATAAAGTGGAAGTTGAATAGAATGAAGGTTGAATAAAATGAAATTTGGATGAAATAAAAGTTGAATAAAATGAAAGTTGGATAAAATGATGGTTGAACAGATGATGGTTGCACCAGGTTGTGGGGAGGGCTGTGCACTCCCTGCTCTGCACCTTGGGGACTCGAGGGGTGGCTGCACCCCAAAGCCACCCCAAAGGCACCCTAAAGACACCCCAAAGGCACCCCAAAGGCACCCTAAAGACACCCCAAAGGCACCCAAAGCCCCTTTTGGGAGCGCAGCAATCTCCTCCCGTGCGGGCACACCCCGCTCCCGGCCCTGGGCCGCGGGTAAATGCTGGATGCATCGCCAGGAACACCGGGGCTGTTGGTAGCAACCGCGGGGTGTGTGCGGGAGCTGCGCCGGCCCCGCCGCCTCCCGCGGCCCCGCCGTGCCCGTGTCGCAATCCCGGGCCAGCTCCCGGCGGAGGTGGCTGCTGATGAATCAGCCTGACCCACTGGCCCGGGGCTAGCCCGGCTGGGGGAGGGCTGGGCTGGGCATTTGTGCTGCTCAGCGGGGCCAGCAGCATCCTCTGCCCCCTCGGGGGGATCCAGCTGTGCTGGGGTGGGGAGTGATGCTGGAGGAGGAGGAGGGGATGAAGATGGCTCAGGCACAAGGAGAAGGACATTTGTGCCCCTTGCACTGCTCAAATGCCACTTGCCACACCCATTTCCCTGCTTTTGGTGCCCCCCTGGGCTTTGTCACCAGGAGCTCCACCAGGAGCTCCCAGTTCTAATGGGACATCCTCAAAATGCTGCAAGAGCTCCCAAACTCCCAACTGCACAAAACCCCTGAGATTCCAAGGGAGGAACAAGCTTGACCTGGCCAGATAAGAAAGGGTTGGGTAGGACTGGAAAGGTCTTTTCCACCTCAGTCCTTGGGAGTGGAAAACTTGCTCGCCCTGCGTGTAGCTTTAAGATGAGTTTGCTTTTCCAGCAGCAGATTTCCGGAGCATTCTTGGAGAAACACCAAATTTTGCCTAATTCAGTCATTTAAAGGCCTTAGCCTGAATTCTGTGTGGATGAGAGTGGGGCCTGCCCTGGAACCTTCCCTTGGGATGTGTCCCCGGGGGGGGTTTGCTGCTGTGTCACCTTTGGGGACCGGGATCATTTCCTTTGGTGGTTGGGAACGTTCCCAGCGCTGCCACATCCAGCTGTGGCCACCAGCAGCAGCCAGGGCCGTGGGGCACGTGGGCCTGGCGTGCTCAGATCTGCACCACACACCCCTCAGTGAGGCACAGCCACCAGGAACCACCCAATGGGTTGGGTGGGAAGGGATTTAATCCCATCCAGTGCCACCCCTGCCAGGGCAGGGACACCTCCTGCTGTCCCAGGGGGATCCAGCCTGGCCTTGGGCACCTCCAGGGATGCAGGGGCAGCCACAGCTCCTCTGGGAATTCCAGCCCAGCCCCTCCTCATCCTCATTCAACCCCAAAACCCCATCTAAGCCTGCTCTCTGCCATTGCCTGTGTCCTGTCCCTCCATCCCTTGTCCCTCTCCAGCTCTCCTGGATCCCCTTTAGGCTCTGAGCCCTCCCTGGATCCTGCTCCTCTTTGACCCCATCACTCCCAGCCTGGCTCCAGGGGGGCTCCAGCCCTTGGGGCAGCTCCGTGCTCTGCTCTGGGCTCACCCCAGCAGCTCCATGGCCCTGTGGTGTTGGGGACCCCGAGCTGCAGGTGGGGCAGAGGGGGAAAATCCCCTCCCTGCACTTCCCGTGGTGATTTCGGGGCTCCCTCCCAGCCACGACCACCAAGAGATCTCGGCGGGATTTGGGGTGGGGCGCTGAGACCATCCCTCCCCCAGACCCCACAGAGACCCCAAATCCCACCCCAAATCCCACCCCACACGGACCCCAAATCCCACCCCACACAGACCCCAAATCCCACCCCACAGGGACCCCAAATCCCACCCCACACGGACTCCAAATCCCACCTCACACAGACCCCAAATCCCACCCCTCAGCCAGTCCCACACGGACCCCAAATCCCACCCCACACGGACCCCAAATCCCACCTCACACAGACCCCAAATCCCACCCCAACAGACTCCAAATCCCACCCCACAGAGACATCAAATCCCACCCCACACGGACCCCAAATCCCACCCCACACGGACCCCAATCCCACCCCCCAGCCGGCCCGGAGGCGCTGCCGGGGGGCTCCAGGGGTGCTCGCACACGCCACAAAATCCTCCCCTGCAAATTCCTCCAGCCCGGGGTGTCTGATCCCATCCCAGGCACCTTCCCTGGGCGGGGGCGGATCAAAGCCCGCGCGTGCCAGTCCCGCTCCCGCTCTGGGCCAATTTGGCTATTTCGGCTTCCCTAATCTGATGGGCTTGGGGGGCTCATTTATTCCTCTGGGCTTTTTTCTTTTCTTTTTTTTTTTTCTTTTCCCTTCTTTTTTTTTTTTTTTTTTAAATTTTAAATTTTTTTTTACCTTCTTCTTCCTTTTAAATTTTTTTCTTTTTTTTTTTTTTCTTTCTTTTTTTTTTTTTTTTTTGTTGTTGTTTCTTTTCCCTTCCTTCCGCTGGCCAAAAATTCTCCTTCTCACCCCCGATGACGGCAGCCCGGGCCGGGAGGGGACCGCGCATCCGGGCGGCCGCGGGCTCCCAAAAAAATTCCCCCCACGCCGCTTCCTGACGGCTGGAATTGGCAACACTGGGAGGGAGAGTCCGGAGCTGCCCCTGGGACGGGACAAACTCCAGCCGGAAACTCTCCGCAGTTTTTTTTTCCCTCCTGCCTGGAGCTCTGAAGGATGGGATGCTCAGGAACGCTTTGGGAAATGAGGATGAGCCAAATGCGATTTTTTAAAGGAGTTTTTCGGCTGCTGAGCATCCCATGACCCGCAGGATTTTGGTAGATCCGCAGAGGAGCTGCTGACCCCTCCCAAAAAAACGCAAACTCAGCAGGAGGAGGACGAGGGGTTAAAGGCAGCGCTGCTGCTGCTGCTCTCCTGCCAAAGGGCGCTCCAAGACTTCCCTTTTTCCATAAAAGTCCGCCGGATCCGGGCTCCCGTGGGATGTGCAGGGAGGGGGCAGAGCCGCCCCACCTGGGGCGCGTGCAAGCGCCGGGGGCTGTTTGTGCAACGCTTCCCAAAAAAAAAAAAAGAAAAAATAAAGTAAAATCCACCTCGGGAGCCGGGCAGCTCGCCCTGCTCCCTGCCCTGGCTTGGGTTCTGGAGAGGGAAAAACTTCTTTTTTTTTTTTTTTTTTTTGATAATTAAAAAAATATATATTTTATTTATTTTATTTTATTTTATTTTATTTTATTTTATTTTATTTTATTTTATTTTATTTTATTCTATTCTATTCTATTTTATATTTTATTTTATTTTATTCTATTTTATTCTATATTTTATTTTATTTTTTATTATTATTTTATTATTTTATTATTTTATTTTATTTTATTCTATTTTATATTATATTTTATTTTATTTTTATTTTTATTTTTATCTTTATCTTTATCTTTATTTTTATCTTTATTTTTATCTTTATTTTTTAACATTTTTGACGTTTTATTTTTTAACGTGGGAAGCAGGGAGAGCAGAAACACAAGGGGTGCCCCCTCCATGGAACCTCTTTCTGCTCCATCTGTTCCCAAACCACGCTGGGACCTCCCAGCACCCCAAAATAACCCTTCAACTCCAGTCCTGATTATTTTGGGACACTTGAGGGTGCAAATATAAAGGCCAAGAGGTTTTTTCCCAGCTCTTTTCCCAAACCAAGGGGAGCTGCTCTTGTGGAAATGTCCAAGGCCGTGGATGGGGTTTGGAACACCCTGGGGTGGTGGAATGGGATGAATTTTAAGGTTCCTTCCAACCCAAACCACTCCATGATCCTGCATTTTCCCAGGAATTTGGATGGAGCAGAAACGTAAAAAAGAAACATAAAAAGAAACGTTAAAAAAAAAAAAAAAGTAAAAATAAACGTAAAAAGAAATGTAAGAAGAAATGTAGGAAGAAATGTAAAAGGAAATGAAAAAAGAAATGTAAGAAGAAATGTAGGAAGAAATGTAAAAGGAAATATAAAAGGAAATGTAAGAAGAAATGTAAAAGGAAATTAAAAGAGAAATGTAAGAAGAAATGTAGGAAGAAATGTAAAAGGAAATATAAAAGGCAATGTAGGAAGAAATGTAAAAGGAAATATAAAAAGAAATGTAAGAAGAAATGTAAAAGGAAATGAAAAAAGAAATGTAAGAAGAAATGTAGGAAGAAATGTAAAAGGAAATATAAAAGGCAATGTAGGAAGAAATGTAGGAAGAAATGTAAAAGGAAATGAAAAGAGAAATGTAAGAAGAAATCTGATCAGGAGCTGTTCTTCCCAAAGAGATGCTCAAGCTCCCCCACACTGCTCTGAGCTCAAACCCCCAGATGTAGGATTTACACCCGGGGGGCCCCCAGCAGGTCCCTGCGTTCCGGGGGTGTCCCCAAGGCAGGACAAGTTTGGGGGGTCCTCCCTTGCCCCCCCCGCTCCCCCCAGCCCGGCTCAGTTACAGCAGCAGACGAGGTGTCATCACACCGAGAGCCCGGGGCTTGCATCACACCCGAGAAAGCCAAATTTTGTACAGGAGCAGCACACACACACACACACACACACACACACACACACACACACGCACAGCCTCGGTAATTAACTTAATGGGTTTCTTACAGAATGCCCCGTGAGTGATGCTCAACATATTCAAGTGTTGACAAGACGGCGCTGAACCCGACGCCCACACAGCGGGCAAGCGAGGCTCGGAGCGCAGACACACCTTCATTGTCTGAAACTCCGAGGGAAAAAAAAAAACTCCAAACCCGCCCTTGTGAAATGGGGAGCCGAGCAGATGGGGCGGAGTAACCCTTCAGCTGCCAGGACCTGCCGCAGGACCTGGCAGGGCTCGGGTGAGTGCTGGAGACCCCCGAATTAATTTATAAGTGGGTTGGACAAGGTGGGGATCACCTGTGTGTATTTGGAATGTGTAATTGAGATTTTTTAGCCCATTGGGATCATCGTCCTTGATCCTTGTGGGCTCTTTCCACCTCAGGATATTCCACAATTCTGTGTGAAATAAATCAACAACTTCTCACTCCTCTATGAAAATATTTACCCTTCAGAAATTTGCAGTAAATCCAAGGGGATGAACACAGTGTTTGCTTCAGGTCAATATTTGGGCCACTAAAATTAACAAAAGGCTGCTGGGAAGTCCCTCCCCGTGTGTCACCTGCCCAGTTCCAAGAAGAATCATCCCCTTCCCTCCTGCCTCAGCAATTGTGTCACAAAAGACACAATTTTGGTTTATCTGTGCTGGATGGGCTCAAATCCCCATCCAAGGAAAGCCAGCACCAAACACCTCCCTAAAGAACCAACAGCACCCATGGTGACCCCAAAAAAAGGAGGGGGAAAAAAAAAAACTGGAAGAAGGATTGATGGGAAAACCAGTTTGGATGGAATTATGTTGCAAGAGCAGCAGAGATCCATCCCCAGCTGATTTGGGATGGGATCTTGAGTCAGGAAAATTGCCTAAGAGAGGGTGGTCGTCTGTACAGGTTTCTCCAGGTTGGGAAATGTCCTGCCAGCGCTGGGACCCGCGTGGAGCAATCCCAACCCCAGCCTGGCTGTCATCACAGCCCTGACGAGCTCCCAAACCCGTCGGGCTCCTCATTGTCCCCTCGTTGTCACCTGCAGGGGAGCCCTGTCACCTTGGGATGGGATCAGCTGGAAATATCTGTCAGGAGCTGTTGGTGACACCGGAGCAGCAATGGGATCATTCCCAAATGTCACATCCAATGTTTGTCAGGAGGGTTGGAACCCCAAATTTGTGGCTTTTCCCCAATTTCCTGCACGTTGTGACCTGCAGGGATGCAGGGTCTGTTGTTATTCCTCATTTTAAGAGTTGCAAAAGCGTTTCAGAGGTTTTGATCAACAGAGTAAAAACACCAGAATCTTGGGCACAGTGGTTTTGGAGAATTTTTCCAGCACCAGAACCTGGGGCACAGCGATTTTGGGGGATTTTTCCAGCAACTGAACCTTGGGCACAGCAATTTTGGGGGATTTTTCCAGCATCTGAACCTTGGGCACAGTGATTTTGGATGATTTTTGCAGCACCAGAACATTGGGCACAGCGATTTTGGGGAATTTTTTCAGCATCAGAACTTTGGGCACAGAAATTTTTGGAGAGTTTTTCCAGCATCTAAACTTTGGGCACTGCAATTTTTGAGGATTTTTTCCACTATCAGAACTTTGGGCACAGCAATTTTGGGGATTTTTCCACTACCAGAATTTTGGGCACAGCTATTTTTGGGGAATTTTTCCAGCACCAGAACCTTGGGCACTGCAGTTTGGGGGATTTTTCCATTACCAGAACACTGAGGACAGAAATTTTTGGAGAGTTTTTCCAGAACAAGAACCTGGGACAAAAAATTTTCAGGGATTTTTCCCAGCATCAGAATCTTGGGCACAGAAATTTTTTGGAGAATTTTTTTTCCAGAACATTGGGCACAGAAACTTTTGGGGAATTTTTCCAGCATCAGAATCTTGGGCACAGAAATTTTTGGAGAATTTTTTTTCCAGAACATTTGGCACAGAAACTTTTGGGGAATTTTTCCAGCATCTGAACCTTGGGCACTGCAATTTTTGGGGAATTTTTGCACACCCAAAAAGTGTGGATGCTGCAGATGAGACCTGGGCTGCAGACTGGAGAATCCACAGGGCTCCAGTGCACGGGAATTAAGGATTTAACTGGGAGTTAGCTCAGCATTGTCAGGGAATTAAAGGTTTACCTGAGCGTTGCAGACAGAGGCTTAAAGATTTTACAAACACACGAGATTTACAGCTCTCCCAAATTTCAACACCTCAGGTTTACCCCGCCAGGGAGGATTTTAACCAGGTCTGGATGGTTTTCCTGATGAAACCTGGTGGGAATTGGGGCTCAGGTTTAACCCACGGCCACGTGGCACCTGAAATCCTAAATCCTGAAAGCCCAAACCCTTGAACCTGTCTGGGCTCTTGCAGAGATGGAGCCAAGTGGGATCAGACCTTAAAACCACACCAGGTTAAAGCCATCAGCGTTCAGAGAATCTTTGCATTAAAATCTCTTTTTTTGTCACTCAGCCATCCCAGATTTTTGGGAGTTGGAGCATCCCTTCTATTAAACCACACAACCCAAGGGAGCCCCAGCTGAGAGCGAAGGCAGCAAATCCTACACATGCACCAACCCCTTCCTGAGCATCCCCAGCCCCAAATCCTGGCTGGAAACCCATCCCAAACCCCCTCCAAAGGAGTCAGTGAGTCAGGGATCTCTTTGAATTCTTCAGAGAGAAATCAGAGTGCAGGGCTTGAATTAAAGCCTTTGGATGGATTGAAGTATATGAAGCCACTCACACATTCAAGCAGAAGTAAGTTAATAAGTTTTAGAGTGAGCTCCAATGCTTTTAGTAAGTGGAAGGCTTTAAATTCCACAGTAGCAAAGCGAGTTCTAGTGAAAGTTGAAACATTGATATCTTCAGCAAGAGGCTCCAAGCCCACAGGTGTAGACTGGACTTGGACATAATAGAGCTATAGTAGAATAAGAAAAGAATAAGAATAAGAATAAGAATAAGAATAAGAATAAGAATAAGAATAAGAATAAGAATAAGAATAAGAGTAAGAGTAAAAATAAGAATAAGAATAAGAATAAGAATAAGAATAAGAATAAGAATAAGAATAAGAAGAATAAGAATAAGAATAAGAATAAGAATAAGAATAAGAATAAGAATAAGAATAAGAATGAGAATGAGAATAAGAATAAGAGTAAGAGTAAGAATAAGAATAAGAATAAGAATTAAGAATAAGAATAAGAATAAGAATAAAGAATAAGAAGAATAAGAAGAATAAGAGTAGGAATAAGAATAAGAATAAGAATAAGAATAAGAATAAGAATAAGAATAAGAATAAAGAATAAGAATAAGAATAAGAATAAGAATAAGAATAAGAATAAGAATAAGAATAAGAATAAAAGTAAGAATAAGAATAAGAATAAGAATATTGCTTACATTTTTTTAAATAGAACAAGATAGATTCCGTGTGTAGTTCTATATGTAACCTGGTGTGCTAAGGGACTCAAACCCTGCTATCACTGCCCATCAGGGATTGCATGAGTGCAGCAAGGAGCTGTGCAGGAGCTGTGCAATTCCCAGCCCGGGGCCAGTGGCTCACCCACACTCTGGGAACGGGAGCTGCAGGCTGGGCCCCGATGGCAGCAGGATAAAGCTGCCCTTACGTAAGGTTTGGGGCTGAGTGGAGGATCCCTGGCGGGAGCAGACTTGCTCCAGGCTCAGCCAGGACTGGAATATCCCGGGATGTACAAGGAAACCTCGCCCTGCTGTCCTCCACACTCCCCTTCCCAAAAAAAAAAAAAAATCACTTGTTGTTCAGCAGGGTGCTGGTGCTTATTAATAATAACTCGGCTCTCTGGTGCTCCAGTTTTCCCCGGCACCCTGGCAGCCAGGGCCGGGGATTTAACGCAACTTAATTATTCCAGGCATTTCATCACCTCTTGTTTTTGATGTCTGTGTCTCTGTCAGGGCCTCACCTTCGTGACTAAGAGAGCCAGGGAAACAAAGTGCTGGAAAAGGGAGTGAAAAGGGGAAAAACCTGAGCTGGAGGGAGTTTGGAGGATGGGAGGGTTCAGGAAGGTGCCGTGGGGATGTTTCTGCTGCAGGGTGGGATGTGCATGGGGATGCGCCCATGGAGACACTCTTGGGGTCTGGGGGGCTCCCACCCAAAGGTTTCAAGCCTTGGGGGCCATTTCCAGGAGCAGAGGGGGCAGAATTCCATGTCTGCTCCTTCCCAAATGGAAATGATGGTGCTGAGCCTTGTCTGCTCCTTAAACTCCTCACAGCTCCCTCAGGCCTAAGGGGTGCTGGAATTGCTGCATTTGGCTCCTGGGAGTGCCAGGGGATGGAATTCCTGGGGCTCCAAACCTTCCATCCCCACCATGGAGTCTGAAGGAGCCACGAGCAGAGCTGGGGCTGTGCCTGGGATCCTCCTTGTACCCCCAGGGGACGCCAGGGACACACAAGGGGACACAAACAGGACTCAGGGATGCACATGGGGGAAGAGGAATTCCAGCTCCAGGGGTGGCAGGGGGAGCATCCTGCAGGAATGGGACTGGATGGGGGTGAGTGGTTTTAATGAGGAATTAAAAGCAGGAGCAGGTGGGATGAGGGGATCACCATGATCCAACATTTTACACACGATGGGGAGTGGGAAGAGTCTCTTGGAGAGGCTGAAGAGCTGCTTTGGGTGCAAAAAGGGGATGTGGGGCTGGGAGGTGGCACTGGGATGTGGCACTGGGACACACATTTGGGACTGGGATGTAGGGCTGGGATGCAGGGCCAGGATTTAGCATTGGGATGTGGAACTGCGTTAGAACTGGGATGTGGCACTGGGATACAGAACTGGGATTTATCACTGGGATATGGCTCTGGGATGTGGCACTGAGATAGAACTGGCATGTGGCACTGGGATGTGGCACTGGAATGTGGCACTGGGATACACATTGGGACTGAGATGTAGGATTGGGGTAGGGCTGGGATGCAGGGCCAGGATTCAGCACTGGGATGTGGCACTGGGATGTGAACTGGGATGTGATACTGGGATACAGAACTGGGATGTGGCACTGGGATTCATCACTGAGATACAGAACTGGGATGTGGCACTGGGATACAGAACTGGGATTTATCACTGGGATACAGAACTGGGATGTGGCACTGAGATTTATCATTGGGATGTGGCACTAGGATTTCTCACTGGGATTTCTCACTGGGATACAGAACTGGGATGTGGCACTGGGAGACAGAACTGGGATTTATCTCTGGGATGTGGCACTGGGATTTCTCACTGGAATGTGGCACTGGGATATGGAACTGGGATGTGGCACTGGGATTTCTCACTGGGATTTCTCACTGGGATGTGGCACTGGGATGTGGCACTGGGATACAGAACTGGGATTTCTCACTGGGATTTCTCACTGGGATGTGGCACTGGGATGTGACACTGGAATGCTGCCTGGGCAGTTCCCACTGTGGGGCACAGCAGGGAGGCTCAGCAGGTGCTGGGCAGAGCACAGGATGCTCCTGCATCCATTTGGGATCTCTCTGGCACCAGCTCAGCATCCCAAAGATTCCACCCAACCCCAGGGAAACCCAGACTCCACTCCCAGCCGTGCCAAACTCCATAAATCTGGGGGGAAAAAGCCAGGAGGGAGAAAGCCAGGAATTTTCACAAAAAGAGGAGAGAGAGAGAGAAAAGAGGACGAAAAAGGAAAAAAAAAAAAAATCCCAGAGCATTCCCAGTATTTCCCTGTGTGTCTGTGGCCTGGTGCAGCCCTTCTGCTCACTGCTCTGTTTATCCATGACAGACAACTAATTAACATGGGAGCCTCTTGAAAGGTCTTTTCAGAGGTAATGTTCTGACAGAGGATGTCAGTGAGGAGCAGTGATTTGTCTAAGCAGTGATCACATTGTTTCAGACTGAATGAGGTGAATATTAAACTGCTTTAAATGCACTCTTCATAAAGCACTAATTACATACTCCCGGGGGAGTACGGGCAAGGAATACTAAACAGCCGAAAAGTCAACAGAGTGCTTTTTATAGTATGTTGCTGGGTTCTGTGTTTTTCTGTCTTTCTTTTTCTCTCTCTCTCTCTCTCTTACAGTAAAATCACAGCACGCTGAAGAATACACATTTATAGCACAATGCTTCACATCTAATTATATGGCAATCATTAGTTTTAACCTGGGTGTATTATATTTTCTTTGATATATCGTGCCCCCCGGCATCTCTTTGCATAGAACACTTCCAAAGGCAATTTCTCCCCTCCCTGGAAAAAAATATGCTTTTTTTTTCCCTCCTTTCCAGTGTTAACATTTGCTTATAATTTTTTTTTTCTTCCCCCTAAACAAATTTTTTTTTTTTTTTTTAAATTGGCAGGAATAAAAAGGGGTAAAAAGAGGGGAGGAGGAGAAATCCGTTTAATCCAAATAAGAACCTGTTCCCTCCCTCCTGGAATCGTGCACTTTGTTATTACCAAGGTAACTCCACTGGGGTTTTAAAGGGGAAAGGAAACACAGAATGGGCCATTAATGAATTCCTGCAGATCCTGCTGCACTCCTGGTCTGGCTTGGCCAGAATTCCTGATTGGAGGGGGAACAACTACTCCATGAAATTTTTTTTTTTTTTTTTTTTTTTTTAATAGCACAAACTTGGGCGGAGGGGGAAGATTGAATCAACCACAAATAAATCCTCCCTGCACTGAAAAACCTCGAGATCTTCTCATGCAAGAAGTGGGAAAAGAAAAGAGCAGCGTGTGACAGGCCTGGATGTCCTCGAGGAACCTGCAGCTCCTCCTGGGGAGCGAAGGGAAAGCTGGGAAGAGCTGGTGGGGATGTGGATGAAGGACATGGGGGATGTTTGACCATAAATGCTCGAGGTCTGGCTCAAAATCACGAGGTGTGGCTGGAATTTGTGAGGAATGGCTCCAACAGTGACTTTGCTGCCTCCCAGGACATTCCAGAGAGTCTGAAGGGGCTCCAAGGAAGAGGAAAAGGGAATTTTCAGCAGGAATTTTAGTGCCAGGGCAAGGAATAGTGGATCCAAGCTGAAAGAAGGGAAATTTAGCTCAGATGCAGGGAAGGAATTCCTTCTCTGGAATTCCCAGCTGTGGCTGCCCCGTTCCTGGAAGTGTCCCAGGCCAGGCTGGAGCAGCCTGGGGTGGTGGGAGGTGTCCCTGCCATGGCTGGGGTGGGATAATGGGATAATGGGATTATGGGATTATGGGATGGGATTTAAGGTCCTTTCCAACCCAAACCATTCTGGGGCTGGAGGATTCTGAATGCACAGGGTTGGTTCTATAAAGGTGGGGCCCAAAATGCAGGGCAGGATTTCAGTGAGGAGCTGTGGCTCAAATAAATCGAGTTGGATTCACAGGCAGAGGTCACAGCTCAAAAGCAGAGGTTAGAGAATCCCAGACCATGGAATTGTTCAGCTGGAAAAACCCTCTGAGCTCACCGAGCCCAAGCTGTGCCAGATCTCCACCTTGTCACTGAGTGTCACCCCCAGGAGTTCCTTGGACACCCCCAGGGATGGGGACTCCAAACCTCCCTGGGCAATCCCTTCCTGTATTTAACAACCATTTCCAGGTAGAAATTCCTGCTGGTTCCATCCTGAGGCTGTTCCCTCTCCTCCTGTCCCTGTTCCTGGGAGAAACCCGAAATCCCCCCAGCTGTCCCCTCCTGGCAGGGACTTGTGCAGAGCCACAAATTCCCCCTGAGCCCCCTTTTCTCCAGGCTGAGCCCCTTCCCAGCTCCCTCAGGAATTCTCCAGCCCCATCCCCAGCTCTGTTCCCTCCCCTCTGAACTGGACACAGCAGACCCTGCCCCAAGGGTGCAGCTCCTCCTGCCAAGGACACTTTGTCCCTGGGGTCACCCCAAGGCCACCCCCCAGTTCAAACCACCCCAGGGGCCCCTGCATGTTCTGTCCATGCCCAGGACTCCCCATTCCTGGTTCCATCCCTTTCCACACTGCTCCAGGTGCCCACAGATCCAGGAACATCACTGGGCCCTTCCTTGGAGGTGCAAACTTCCTCGGAAATAAAGACTCATGCAGCCTTTAGAGTTTTTTTTCTTTTTTCCCCCTTCCTTTAAAGAACATGAAAGAATCTGATAATTACTTCTATCTACCACCCAACTGTACTAATTACCAACCTATTTCTTCACAGTATGACAGACACAGGCTCTCCAAAACACATAGAGATAAATTAGCACTAATTGGTTTTCCTCTGGCTGTTTGAATTAGTATTTAAAGCTCCAATTACAAAGCAGAATAATTACTATTAATGTCCTGTCGCAGTACAAAAGGCAGATATCTCTGAGCGAGTCCAGGTGTATTATTACACCGATTACAGAATATTTAACCTGGCTCGTTAAGACAAAGACACGGGAAACTTTAAAAAGAGAAGGGAAAAAAAGGGGGAAGAAAAAGCTGCAGATGGTGGCAGGTCCCTGCAGGGGATGGATGGGGAGGGGGGTCTTTGAAACCTGGGATGGGAGAGGGACGAGGAGAGGGGGAAGAAGAGCAGGAAAGGAAAAGAGGAGGATGAGAAAAGAGCAATTCTTTGGGGCAGCAAAGGGAATTTTGGGGGCTGAGGGGGATGGAAGTGCTGCTCTGGCAGGCAGAGACCAGAGCACAAAGCAGAGCCTGGAGTGGAGTGTCCCGGGACCATGGCCCAGCACCTTCCTCCTCCTCCTCCTCCTCACTGTCCCCATGGTGGCACTGTCCCTGTGGTGGCGCTTTCCCCATGGTGGCACTGTCCCCATGGTGGCACTGTCCCTGTGGTGGCACTCTCCCCATGGTGGCACTGTCCCCATTGTGCCACTGTTCCTGTGGTGGCACTGTCCCTACAGTTGCACTGTCCCCACAGTGGCACTGTCCCCTTGGTGACACTGTCCACATAGTGGCACTGTCCCCATAGTGGCACTGTCCCTGTGGTGGCACTGTCCCCACAGTTGCACTGTCCCCACAGTGCCCATGGTGGCACTGTCCCAACAGTGGCACTGTCCCCATGGTCGCACTATCCCCATGGTGTCACTATCCCCACAGTGTCACTCTCCCCATGGTGCCACTGTCCCCACGGTGCCACTGTCCCTGTGGTGGCACTGTCCCTGTGGTGTCACTATCCCTCGCAGTGTCACTGTCCCTCTGGTGTCACTCTCCCCACAGTGGCACTGTTCCTGTGGTGGCACTCTCCCCACAGTGGCACTATCCCCATGGTGCCACTATCCTCCGCAGTGTCTCTGTCCCTGTGGTGGCACTGTCCCTGTGGTGGCACTATCCCCCACAGTGTCCCTATCCCTTGCAGTGTCCCTGTCCCTCTGGTGTCACTCTCCCCACAGTGGCACTGTCCCTGCAGTGGCACTATCGCCACGGTGTCCCTATCCCCCGCAGTGTCCCTGTCCCCTGCAGTGTCCCTGTCCCCCGCAGTGTCTCCCTGTCCCTGTGGTGTCACTCTCCCCACAGTGGCATTGTCGCCATGGTGGTGGCACTATCCCCATGGTGCCACTGTCCCTGGGGTGGCACTCTGCCCACAGTATCTCTGTCCCCACGGTGTCACTATCCCCATGGTGCCACTATCCCCCGCAGTGTCCCTGTCCCTACAGTGGCACTGTCCCCACGGCGGCACTATCCCCACAGTGTCACTCTCCCCACGGTGCCACTGTCCCTGTGGTGTCACTCTCCCCACAGTGGCACTATCCCCATGGTGGCACTATCCCCATGGTGACACTATCCCCCACAGTGTCACTGTCCCTGTGGTGGCACTCTCCCCACAGGATCTCTGTCCCCACAGTGGCACTGTCCCTACAGTGGCACTATCCCCACCGTGTCCCTGTCCCCCTCAGTGTCCCTGTCCCCCTCAGTGTCCCTGTCCCCCACAGTGTCCCTGTCCCTGTGGTGCCACTATCCCCGCAGTGTCCCTGGCCCCATGGTGCCACTCTCCCCGCAGTGTCCCTGTCCCTGTGGTGTCCCTGTCCCCTGCAGTGTCCCTGTCCCTGTGGTGGCACTATCCCCGCAGTGTCCCTGTCCCTGTGGTGTCCCTATCCCCTCGGTGTCCCTATCCCCTGCAGTGTCCCTGTCCCTGTGGTGTCCCTATCCCCTCAGTGTCCCTGTCCCCCGCAGTGTCCCTGTGGTGTCCCTGTCCCCGCAGTGTCCCTGTCCCTGTGGTGGCACTATCCCCGCAGTGTCCCTATCCCCGCAGTGTCCCTGTCCCTGTGGTGTCCCTGTCCCTGTGGTGGCACTATCCCCACGGTGTGCCTGTCCCCCATGGTGCCACTCTCCCCGCAGTGTCCCTGTCCCCCATGGTGCCACTATACCCACAGTGTCCCTATCCCCGCAGTGTCCCTGTCCCCCGCAGTGTCCCTGTCCCTGTGGTGTCCCTGTCCCTGTGGTGTCCCTGTCCCTGTGGTGGCACTATCCCCACGGTGTCCCTGTCCCCCATGGTGCCACTATCCCCGCAGTGTCCCTATCCCCGCAATGTCCCTGTCCCCCTCGCAGTGTCCCTGTCCCCCATGGTGCCACTATCCCCTCAGTGTCCCTGTCCCCCGCAGTGTCCCTGTCCCCCGCAGTGTCCCTGTCCCTTAGGGCCCCCCCCGGCTCGGGGGTCCCGCCCTGCGGGGTCGGGGGGCGCGGGGCGGGCGGTGGCGCGGGGCGGGGCGGGGTTTGTGTGGCGGTTCCCGGTGGGCGGCCGCGGGGATGCCAGCTGGCGATGGGCTCTATTTCTACTGACAAGGCTTTACCCTGTAGGTGTGAGGAATTCCAATTAAATATTCAGCCTATTTGTCTGTGTGTGGGAGAGGCTTTGCTGTGCAGGAGGAAAGCCTCGCGCTCCGCTCCGCAGCGAACCATTAAGAGAGAAATTAGCTCAGTTCATCAAGGGAAGCCAGCCCAGGGTTTTCCCTCGCTCTCCTACCTTGTTCCATCCCTCTCGCTCAGGAGCGAGCCCGTGGCTGGGTGCTGTGCCTGCACAGAGAGCCAGCAGCACTTCCCAGGAATAAAAAAAAAAAATCATTTTTCCCCCCCCCATGATTGGGGGATAAATCCCGGCTCATCCCATCCCAAAGATCGATGTGTCGGGAGAGGGGCCGGAGGCGTGCGGGCATCGAGGATTTAATTGCTCTCGCATTTACCGGCCACCTCCTCTCCCAGACGCTAATTAATCACTGGCAAGGCAAAGCTCTGCTGCCGGATGATCTTTTGAAGGTGGGGATGCCCCAAGAGAGTCGATGCCTTATCGATGAGCGGCCCTTTACGGGATCGATGGGGCGGCAACGATCGTCCCTGGCCACCCCCGCGGGTTTGGGGTCGGGTTCAAGGCAGCTGAGAGGGGGAAAATCCCTCGGGGATACACCCAGACCATCAGCTGGGGGTGAAAAATGGCATTTTGGTACCAGGATGCTCCTTGAGAAGCAGCGGGGCAAGGGCAGGATGCAGCAGGAGTCTGGGGGAGAGCTGTGCTTCCAAAAAAAAACCCCACCAAAATTAAAAAAAAAAAAAAAAAAGCCACCATGGTGCTTATTTCACAATTTTCTGGAGCTTGACGTGTTTTTGCCCTTTTGAAATAACTTTCCATCTCAGAATACCCAAATTTTAAATAGAACCTAAAGTGACGAGAAAAAAAAAAAAAAAAAAAAAGAAGATGACTTTTTCATGAAACCACAAACGATATCCTGTTTTCCTGCTCTGTTTTGGGGAAAAGAAGTTGCTCCTGATGGGAATGAAACCATAATTTACTTCTCCTGAGGGAAGGCAAATGTCCAGGCTCCCCCAGGTGAGGGGCACAGGTGAGGACTCAGGTCCTGGGACCCCTCTCTCCACATTTTAAATAAATAAAAAAAAAACACCTGGGAGTTGAAGCCAAACATATTTTGGAGGAAGATGATGGGATGCTATGAGAGGGGGAATAGGGGACATTTAGAGGTTCTGCTCTGTCCCCTTGGCTAATCAAACCAGTGGTGCTTGGCCCCACTGGGAGGAGGAACTGGTTTTAAAGGGTTTAAACTCCTCACTGGGAATTTCAGGCAGCAAAATAAATCCTGGGATTGAATCCTGGGATTGATTGGACCAAATGAATCCTTTGGTCCAACCCCAGCCCTGCTGCTTCTGGATCCAGGCTGTGGGGACTGGGATGGACATCCCACCCTGGGACTGACTTCCCACCCCTGGGGACTTTCCTGATGCATCTGAGAGTTCCAAAATTCTTTGGGAAGGAGAAGCCTTGCCTGGATCCCGTGGGATGCTCCCAGCCATGCTGAACTTCCCACAGGATGCAGGGATCCCTCCCCAAAGTGAAGGAAGGAGTTTTCCTACCCCTTCCCAAACATGGGATGCAAGGGATCAGCTTTCCTACTCTTTTTCCTCATGCATGGAAGGCAGAGAGGGGCTTTCCTACCCTTCTCCATTCCTGGGATTCAGGGATGAGTTTCATTCACCAGTTCTCACACTGCAGAATAAAGGAATGAATTTTCCTACCCCTTCCCAAATACAGGATTCAGGGAAGAGCTTCCCTGACCCATTCCCATACTGCAGAATGGAGGAATGAATTTTCCTACCCCTTCCCAAATACAGGATTCAGGGAAGAGGCTTCCTGACCCATTCCCATACTGCAGAATGGAGGAATGAATTTTCCTACCCCTTCCCACACACAGGATTCAGGGATGAGTTTTCCTACCCTCTTCCCCATGCATGGAATAAAGGGATGAGTTTCCCCAACCCATTCTTGCACTGCAGAGTGAAGGAATGAATTTTTCCATCTCTTCCCACATACAGGATTAGGGATGAACTTCCCTGCCCCTGCCATATCCAGGATTCAGGGATGAGCTTCCCTGCCATCCACAGGATTCAGGGATAAGTTTTCCTGTCCCTGCCATTCCACACAATTCAAGGATGAGTTTCCCTGCTCCTGCCATGCTCAGAATTCAGGGATGAACTTCCCTGCCCCTGCCATACTCAGGATTCAAGGATGAGTTTCCCTGCTCCTTCCATTTCCAGGATTCAAGGATGAGTTTTCCTATCTCTGTCATCCACAGGATTCAGGGATAAACTTCCCTGCCCCTTCCACATCCAGGATCCAGGGGTGAGTTTCCCTGCCATATCCAGGATTCAGAGATGAGTTTTCCTGCCCCTGCCATATCCAGGATTCCAGGATGAGTTTCCCTGCCATATCCAGGATTCAGAGATGAGTTTTCCTGCCCCTGCCACATCCAGGATTCCAGGATGAGTTTCCCTGCCCCTGCCATACCCAGGATCCAGAAGCCTTATGGAGTTTCCCATCAATCCCAAATCCTGACAGTTTTATGTGTCACAAAACACCTTTTTGGGGCCGAGCATCCCACGGAGGAGCAGAACCCCTCAGGGACTGACCCTACACCTTCCCCACCCCACGGCACCGCCCCGGCAGCACCCACAGCTTTGAAATCGGGACCACCACCCGCCCCCACCCAAAATTCCCTCCCTCCCTCTCCCAAAACCCAACCCGGGGACTCCATAGCAACCCGCAGCTCCCGGGGTCTGACTCCAGCACTTCTCTCGGCGCTGTCACTTGGTTCCAGGCTAGCCCCGGGTAGGTGTGAGGAACTCCAATTAAGCATTCCGCTGGCTCCCTGTGTGGGGGGACAGGCTCTGCAGTGGAGGAGGGAAGCCTCGGCGGTGACTAATCGCTCAGACACCGGGTGTCTGTGGCACCAGGGGAGGGCAGGCTGAGGGTTTTCCTTCACCGTGCAGCTGCCTCTGCATTCCCTTTTCGGGAGCGATCGCGGCTCCCCGCCGGGCTCGGGGGCTCCCGGCGGAACTTGGAAACATCCCAAGCATCTTTCCGGCTCTGCCGCCGCCGCTGCTGCGGATCTCGCTGCTGCCGCAGCCTTCGCTGCTCTGCCTTGCACAGCCCCAGGGAAACATTCCTTTTCTTTTTCTTTTTTTTCTTTTTTTTTCCCAGGAAAAAAAATCCACATTCCTGGGGTTTGAAGGTGCCCCTGCCATGGAGGAGTGGTTTTGGTGCCCTTTATATGAGCATCCCTAAATTTGGGACACCACCGTTAAATTTGGATGCTGAGCCCCAAAATGAGTGTCTGCCTCTTGCCCTGGGAGTTTGAAGGTGCCCCTGCCATGGACGAGTGGTTTTGGTGCCCTTTGGATGAGCATCCCTAAATTTGGGACACCACCGTTAAATTTGGATGCTGAGCCCCAAAATGAGTGTCTGCCTCTTGCCCTGGGAGTTTGAAGGTGCCCTTGCAATGGAGGAGTGGTTTTGGTGCCCTTTGGATGAGCATCCCTAAATTTGGGACACCACCGTTAAATTTGGATGCTGAGCCCCAAAATGAGTGCCTGGCTCTTTCTGTGGGAGCAGAGCAGAGGATCCCACCCTGGGCCACCACTCCAGTCCTGACACAGACGCGACAATTTTGCCACCGCCAGCCCCACATGCAAACATCGCTCCCCACATCCTCCCATCCCCTATGGAAAATCCCAGCTGGATCAGGGTGATGCACAGCGCAGCCAAGCACCCCAAAACTGCTCCCTCTTCCCAGATCCAGGACAACCACGGCACCAACTCCCCGGATGACACCGAGGGTGACACCGAGGGGCGGGACACGCGTGGCTGTCCCATCCTGCTGACCCTGGGGCTCATCCCCGAGCTCTGTGAGCGGCTGCCCGAGGCAGGCAGGGCCCGGCCCCGCCGGCGGCTTCGCCCCCGCTCCCCGGGGAGGAGAGGAGGGGGCCGGCGGCCGCCCCCCGCCACCGCCGTGGGCAGCGGCAGGATGTGCTGTCCCTCCCCTGCACTTCCCAGCGAGCACTTTACATAACTTCTGCTGCTTAGTCACAGCTTCGCCTCTTTTTTTTTTTTCTTTCCCTTTCCCTTTTTTTTTTTTTTTTTTTTGGAGCGATTTTCTCAGCCGCATCAGAGCGCGAGTCATTTCGGCAAAGGGAAGTCCCTTCCTTTCTTCCGTTCCCTTGGTAACTGCACAAATTTGCTCTTCAAATGATTCATGACCGGGGTGCTGTAGGAGTTCCCTCCTCCAACACAAATCGCTCCCACACAGCCACACATGCCCGATTAATCATTGATCAGTGTCTCTTTCTCAAGCTACGCCCGGCTCCAGCGCTCTCCTCCGGCCACCAGGATGCTCCTGAGCTCCCTGGATGCTCACAAGTGTCACCAAATATGGGACACGGGCAAGAGTTTGTAAGGAATCCCATCCCCGGGCAGGTTTCCTGGGCTGTAAATGAAATATTCCCAGGTTGGTGACAGGAGTCAGCGGTGGGATCGGAGCTTGGCGCTGCTGCTGGTGACAGATAAACCTTCCCTGAGCTCCCGACTGCCTCAGCTCAACTTTATTCAGGCTCTGATGTTTGTTTCCATCCCAAACTTGCTCTGATTAAACAGAGGGAAAACTGAAAAGCCAGAGGGTCAACCCCCCACCGTGACCATGTTGGAGGAACGGAGCCCAACAGTAGAAAAAAAAGCCATAAAAGAGCTGGAAAAGTCCTTTTTGGGCCCCTGGTGAGCAAAATGCCACAAGGCCGAGCATCATCACAGGGCCACGATGCTCCTCACACGGAAGCAGCTTGGGATGGAAGTGGAAGCTTGGCTGCCAGGAATACCTCAGCTGGGAAATAAAATTAATCTGCAAAATCTCTCCCTGCCGCTTTTTTTTTTTTTTTTTTTTTTTTTTTTTTGGTAGGTTTTATCTGATTTATTCTCTCCTCGTTAAGAGGAGCTAATTAACAAACCATCGTTTAAATAAACAGCAGCCAGTGTGTTTGTAACCTCGGCTTTATTGAATTGTGACAAATTAGTAGCCTCTGCATGTTAAATGAAACAGAAGCATCAAGGGGAGAAAAAAAAAAAACACAAAACCCTGAATTCTCATCTGGATAAAGATCCTTGCTGTGGACACGGAGCAGAGGGAGCAGCTCCTGGCCAGTGTGACACGCACGTGGCAAAAATCCTAAAATTAATCCCAAAATATCCCCAAATAATCCCAGAAATAACCCCAAAGCTGGCAGGTTTCTGGGTGCTGAACTCTTCAGCGCTGTGGCTTCACCCTGGATTCATCCCTCGGGAATGGCAGGGTCAGGATGAGCCGCGGGACAAGGCTGGGGTGTGGATAAACCATCACAAATCCATGACAATAATCCCGGGACACACCTCTGTGCCCATCCTGGGAGGAGGGAGCAGCATTCCCGAGGGATGAGCCGGGGAGTGAAGCCGTGGCTGAGCGTCCCAGGCCAGCAGGAAGGGACATTTTGGGGTGTTTTCCCCCCAAAAAGTGCAGCCAACACTCTCCATCCTCCCTGTCCCTGCTGCATCCTGGCTGTGGGATGCAAAAAAAATTCCCAAAATTCAGCAGAGCCGTTGCTGGTGCTGCGGGTGCTTCCAGCTGCTGGGAATTGCTCAGTGACAGCTCTGTCCAGGGGCTTTGGGAGTGCAATTACCTGGGAGCATTAATGAATTAATTAATCACTCCAGGTGAGCACAAAGCTGAGCAGGGAGCCAGGGTTTGCAGGGATGCAGCAGTGGGATCAAACCTTGGCATCCCAGGGCACAGCTGATGGAATCAGGGAATTTTTTAGGGTGGAAATGCCCTCTAAGATCACCCAGTCCAACCTGGCACTGCCAGGGCCAGCACCAAACCCTGTCCCCAAGTGCCACATCCACGTGGCTTTAAAATCCCTGCTGGAATAGTGACCCCACCACTGGATAATCTTAGAGGGAAGAAATCTTCCCAATATTCAACCTAAACCTCTCCTGGCACAACTTTTGTCCTGTCATTTGATAACTGGGAGAAGAAACTAATCCAGAGCTTCCTTCCAGGCCCAGAATCTCCATTCAAACGTTTCTCAGGGTGAGAAATTCACGGAATCAAGAGTGGTTTGGGTGGGAAGGGACCCAAAATCTCATCCAGTTCCATGGGCAGGGACATCTCCCACTGTCCCAAAATCCTGTCCAGCCTGGCCTTGGGATATTTCCAGGGATCCAGGAAATGAAGCCACAGCTTCTCTGGGAATTCCATTCCAGCCCCTCACCACCCTCATGGGGAAGAGTTTGTTCCAAAGGAGCTTGGAGTGCAAAGAAAACTTCCCCCTGAGCTGCAGCCTCTTTACTTATTTTGGGTTTTTTCTTTTTTTCCTTCTTATTTTTTTTTTTTAATTTCTTTTATTAATAAAGGCTTCATTAACAAGCAGCGACAGAAACTCACACCAGGGAACTGAGTATTCCGAGGAGCCAAGTCATCAATTAAACCAACATTTCCCTCTGTTCTTTCCCTTTCAAACCCTCAGTTTCATCACCAAAAAGCAGAGTTGAGAGGGCTCCAGCGAGGAGGAACAATAGCAGGGCACCAACTCCTACATCTGCCCCTTCTCTCCCTCCAGCGAGCTGGGGATCAGTGATCCCACAATTCCAGGGGTCCTGGGAATCATGGAAGCAAGGAAAGCTGCTCCAGCACCTCCCAAAATGCAAAACTCCCCTGTCTGCAGGGTGTCCAAAAGCTGATTTTTTTCCCCTTTTAGAGTCAATTAATGATTAGAAATCATTCCTGGCCCTGACTTTTTCTCCTGCTGGGGTGGTGAATGCACCTGGATCAGGCCAAAGTGTCCCCAGGGTGTCCCTACAACTCCTCACGCAGCAGCCAAGGCGCAGGAACGGCAGCAGCCAGCAATTAAAATCTGAATTTTGATAAATCCAAGCGCTCTGGATAAGCTGGAGCCGCCTTCCACGTGCTGCAGAGGAAAAGTTTCCTGCAGAGCACGCACGTCCCTTTGGGATGGGGACAGGGCCACGAGCAGCTCCACTGCCACCCCTCCCTGCTACAGAAACCCCATCATTTTTAAGGTTAATAAAGCCCTTGTTTGCTTAAGACAGCACCTGTTTCTATGGTGACACTCACAACCCAGAGCCTGTTTATCAGCGGTGACAAACTCAGGCAAGGCCTGAGGTGCTGGTGACAGCAGTGCCACCATCCCCAGGCACCCAAAATCCACCAAAACCCATTCGTGGGATCCCCACCCCGCCCTGCAGCGCCGTGGGAGGGGTTGGAAAGGAAGGGTGGGCGATGGGTGGGGATGGATATTCCCAAAAACATCGGGTGCGCTTCCCAAAGCCCAGCCCGGAGCTGCGCCGTGCCTCAGTTTCCCCAGCCTTGGGAAGGGGTTGGTGGCTGCTCTGATCCCAGCCCGCGGGTCCCGCTCGGTTCCAGCCTGGCGCAGGATTTCTCCGGGCTGGCAGAACCCGTTTCCATAACGACTTTCTGTTACAAACATATTTTGATAAAAATAAAGTTAAAGCGGCGGCGAGGCTTTAGTGGAGTACAAATTCGCTGCTCTCGCCCTCCCCCTTCCTCCTCCCCGAGGAGGGGGAATAAAGATGGAAAGCTTTCCATTTGAAGGGCAGTATTTTCTCCCTTCTTTTTTTCTTTCCCCCACTGAATACAAAATGGAAAACCTTGTTTACCAGGGATTCGCTGTAAACCGGTTCCGACTCTGCCTGGTTACCTGATGCTCTACAGTATGTACAGGATAATGTGATAAATTCATTTCCAATTCACTGCATTATCCTTTGAATATTTTAATGACTCATTGAATGGAGTAAAAAAAAAAAAAAAAAAAAAAGAGAGAGAGAGAAAAAAAAAAAAGCTATTTCAAATGAACAATTATGCTGCATTAGAGTAAAGGCTGATTATATTTAAACACTGCTTCCATGGATAACGGGACATATCGACCTCCGCCTATAAGAGCTAATTTGGCTCTTATCTCTAAATAATTTTACACTGCAAATTACCATGAAAACCTAAAGGGCTTTAAAAACATTCATCAAAAGATATTATTCCACTTTGTAGCAACATTTTTATTTAAATTATTTTGAATAGGAGTGAAAGCATCTCTGGTGTTTGACAATCGGAGCGGCGACGGAGCAGCGGCTGATAAGGAACGGCGAGCGGCGCCGAGGGGATGGGATGTTCCATCCTGGAAAAATCCCACCTGGGAGAGCAAATCCCGAGGCAAAGCCCTGAGCTGGTGGCGTGCCAAAGTGCTGCAGCACCCAGCAGCGGCGTTTGGTGCTGCTGGAGCTGCTCCCCTCCCAGCTGGGGGGTGCCAAAGGCGGGGTGATGCCGGGGGGATGGCGGGGAGACGGGAGAGCGGTGCCGGGGGAGGCTGAGGTGGTACCCAAAAAATGATGGAGTGGTACCCAAAAAATGATGGAGTGGAACCCAAAAAATGATGGAGTGGTACCCAAAAATGATGGAGTGGTACCCAAAAATGATGGAGTGGTACCAAAAAATGCTGGGGTGATAGCCAGTGATTGTGGGGTGATAGCCCAGGGATGCTGGGGTGGTACCCAGCAGATATTGGGGTGATACCCCAGGGGATGTTGGAGTGATACTGGGAGGATGCTGTGGTGGTACCCAAAAACTGATGGAGTGGTACCCAAAAAGGATGGAGTGGTACCCAAAAAATGCTGGGGTATAGCCAGTGATTCTGGGGTGATAGCCTAGAGATGCTGGGGTGATACCGGGAGGATGCTGAGGTGGTACCCAAAAACTGATGGAGTGGTACCCAAAAAATGATGGAGTGGTACCCAAAAAATGATGGAGTGGTACCAAAAAATGCTGGGGTGATAGCCAGTGATTGTGGGGTGATAGCCCAGGGATGCTGGGGTGGTACCCAGTGGATATTGGGGTGATAGCCCAGGGATGCTGGGGTGGTACCCAGCAGATATTGGGGTGATAGCCCAGGGGATGCTGGGGTGATACCGGGAGGATGCTGAAGTGGTACCCAAAAAATGATGGAGTGGTACCCAAAAAATGATGGAGTGGTACCCAAAAAATGATGGGGTGATAGCCAGTGATTCTGGGATGATAGCCCAGGGATGCTGGGGTGGTACCCAGCAAATATTGGGGTGATACCCCAGGGGATGTTGGAGTGATACCGGGAGGATGCTGTGGTGGTACCCAAAAACTGATGGAGTGGTACCCAAAAAATGATGGAGTGGTACCAAAAAATGCTGGGGTGATAGCCAGTGATTGTGGGGTGATAGCCCAGGGATGTTGGGGTGGTACCCAGCAGATATTGGGGTGATACCCCAGGGGATGTTGGAGTGATACCGGGAGGATGCTGTGGTGGTACCCAAAAACTGATGGAGTGGTACTCAAAAAATGATGGAGTGGTACCCAAAATGCTGGGGTGATAGCCCAGGGATGCTGGGGTGGTACCCAGTGGATATTGGGTGATACCAGGAGGATGCTGCGGTGGTACCCAAAAACTGATGGGGTGATACCCCAAGGATGCAGGGGTGATAGCAGGAGGCGATGGGCGATGCTGGGAGATACTGGGAGATACTGGGGTGACACTAGGTCGGTGCTGGAGTCACACCCATGTGCTGCTGGGTGATGCTGGGCAATACTGGGGTGATACCCAAGTCCTGTTGGGCAATACTGGGTGACACTGGGGTGACACGGGGTGACACCAGGTGACACTGGGGTGACACTGGGTGACACTGGTGTGGTACCCAAGCACTGCTGGGTCATACTGGGTGATACTGGGGTGGTGCTGGGGTGATGCTGAGTGATACTGGGGTGGTACATAAGCACTGCTGGGTGATACTGGGGTGACACCAGGTCAGTGCTGAAGTGACACTCAGTGACACTGGGGTGGTACCCAAGCACTGCTGAGGTGATGGTGGGTGATACTGGGGTGACACTGGGTGATACTGGGCCAGCATACAATCACTACTGGGCAATACTGGGCCATACTGGGGTGACACCAGCTCAGCTCTGGGGTGACACTGGGTGACACTGGATGACACTGGATGACACTGGGACACTGGGTGACACTGGGGTGACACTGGGTGGTACTGGGGTGACACGGGTGACACTGGGTGACACTGGGGTGACACTGGGGTGACACCAGGACACTGGGTGACACCAGGGCAGTACACAATCACTACTGAGCAACACTGGGCCATACTGGGGTGACACTGGGTGACACTGGGACACTGGGTGACACTGAGTGACACTGGGTGACACTGGGTGACACCAGGGCGGTACACAATCACTACTTGGCAATACTGGGCTATACTGGGGTGACACTGGGTGGTACTGGGACACTGGGTGGGGTGACACTGACACTGGGTGACACCAGGGCAGTACACAATCACGACTGGGCAATACTGGGTCATACTGGGGTGACACTGGGTGACACCGGGGCAGTACACAATCACGACTGGGCAATACTGGGCTATACTGGGGTGACACTGGGTGACACTGGGACACTGGGGTGACACTGGGTGACACCAGGGCAGTACACAATCACTACTGGGCAATACTGGGCCATACTGGGGTGACACTGGGTGACACTGGGGCAGTACACAATCACGACTGGGCAATACTGGGTCATACTGGGGTGACACCGGGTGACACTGGGGTGACACTGGGTGACACTGGGGTGACACTGGGTGACACCAGGTGACACTGTGGTGACACCAGGACACTGGCAGGCGGGGGCTCCAGCAGCCCCCCCAGCACGGCTCTGGCCACCCCGTCCCTCCCAAGAAGGGCACCGTGAGCCCCTCTCTGCGCCACAGCAACAGAAGGTGTCGTGCGGAGCCTCCACCGTGATTTTCGAGCCAGTGTGCAAATAAGGCTGTCAGCTGAAGCTCCTCCGAGCCAAGACTCCCATTCCCCCCCAGGATCTGCATCTCAACCAGACACCATGTGGCTGAGCCCACATTTGGGGCTGGGGAATTGGAAAAACTCCCCCCGAAAAAGCCCCAGTGCACCCCCAGATTCAGGCAGTTCTGTCCCACTGTCCTCATGGGATAGAGATGATTTTTTGGGGGGGTTTGTTGTGGCTGAGCCCACATTTGGGGCTGGGGAATTGGGAAAACTCCCCCAAAAAAAAGCCCCAGTGCACCCCCAGATTCAGGCAGTTCTGTCCTGCTGTCCTCATGGGATGGGGATGATTTTTTTGGGGGGTTTGTTGTGGCTGAGCCCACATTTGGGGCTGGGGAATTGGGAAAACTCCCCAAAAAAAGCCCCAGTGCACCCCCAGATTCAGGCAGTTCTGTCCTGCTGTCCTCATGGGATGGGGATGATTTTTTTGGGGGTTTGTTGTGGCTGAGCCCACATTTGGGGCTGGGGAATTGGGAAAACTCCCCCAAAAAAAGCCCCAGTGCACCCCCAGATTCAGGCAGTTCTGTCCTGCTGTCCTCATGGGATGGGGATGATTTTTTTGGGGTTTGGGGATTTATTCACGTTTCTGTGTGTGTAGAGGAGAGATGCACACACACACACACACCCACGGGAGATAGAGGGGATATATTTATCCCATCATTATAAGGATCATATCAATGTATAGGTTTTATATAGAGTAATGCATGAAATCAGGGAATAGCTCACATTGGAAGGGACCAGCAGGAGCATCGAGGCCAAATCCCTGCTCAGATATGTGTGTTTATATTTACATTATTTATCTCATTATGGGAAAGCTTAAGGAATTGTTGGAGCTGGGATCAGATGGGGAAAATCCTTTTCCTTCCCCAAAAATCTCCTTTTTTTCCCCCCACCCTCTTTCATGGCCTGACACAGAATTTTTGACCCGAACACCAGGGGGAAAAAAATAATCCCACCTTCCATGCGTGCTGCAGGTTTGAATCCCACATTTGCCTTCTTTGCTTAAAGGATTTTATACTCCAAAATTAAAAAAAAAAAAAAAAAAAAAAAAAAAAAAAAAAAAGAGGAAAGCCACAATAATTAGCAAGAGGGAAGGATCTGTGTACAGAAGGAAACACAGGAGCTTGGGCTCCTTTGCGTTTGGTAAATATTAAAATTAATGAGAGACTTTCAGGACCCTGTTGTTAGAAATGCAGAAGGGTTCCTGTGAAGGATAAAAACACAAAACAACACGGAAAAAAAAAAAAAAAACAAGCCCTGTACACAAATTCCCGCAATTATTCCCGATGCTTCCTACTTTTCAGCCAATTATGGAATTCATGGAAAGTATTAATATCCCGTTTTAATTTGCTTAATATGCCCATTAACAATAAAAAGTCTAATTAAGGTATCTGTACAAAGAGCCCTCAGCAGTAATTTCAGAGAATAATAGAGGAGAACGACGCAGTATTTCTTGTTAAATGCACGCTGCAAATTAATTGATATCTTAATTAGGCTTTAGTACCCAGATTATCAGCTAGATTGATTTAGGGTTGCAAAACCTCATTTTTTGAAGACATAAAAACAAGCAGGAGGGGAAACAAAACTGTTTTTCCAAAATATTTCTGGGAGCAAAACCACCAGGAAAAAAGGAAGGACTCACCCCATGGACACAGCACCACAATTCATCCCAACTCATTTCCCCCTTTGATTTCTCACTGAATTCAAACCATTTTTAATCCAAAAAATATTTTTAAAAACTAGAAAAGGAATCGAGATTTTCACCAAACCTACTTTTTTAACCACAAAACCCAACTGGCAGCAGGAGCTGTTTGGAAGGACGCGTTGTCTCCACGGAGAAAACCGGTGGTGGGGAGTTGGCAAAGTGTTTTTTGGTTTTTTTTTTTTTTTCCCCCAGCATTTCCTTAAGAGAAGGAGGGAAAAAAAAAAAAAAAAAAAACAACCCAAAAAGCAATATTTTTGGACCAGCCTGGCTCTTTATAGCCTGAGGAAGCACTTCCCTACCTACACAGCCAGCACCATTTGCATTTCTCTGGAGAACACTCATCATCCTCCCGGGTTTCACCGGGCGGAGTTTGCATCCCAATGGGAATCCAGCCCGCCCCCAATTCTTGGGAATGACCCCGGGGCACTCACCAGGATGTCGGTGACCATCCAGTGCCTCCAGAACTGGAACCTGGGCTCGGCTCTGTTGGGAGAGTCGGGATCCACCATCACCAGGACATATTTCTCATTCTGCAAGAGAGAAGAGGATGCTCTGGGTATGAGGTGACAGCAAAAAAAAAATCCCAAATCTGCATTTTCCCACTCTTTCCCAGCAGGTGCACTCTGGTGGTATCACTCCAAGGCCACAAACACGCTGGGGATGATTGAATCCCAAATTTTTCCAGTAGAAAAATGTAAATTCCGCCTCCTCCAAAGTCACCGAGGAGAATTCCTGCTCCTCTCACCACATCCCGATGAGGAGCAGGACTGAAACCACTCTGGTGTTTTTGGGATTTAAGGGTGGATGGGGACAAGCTGGGCACCACATCCTGCATGGTGGTGGCTGTGAGGAGCCAAACTCTACCCCAAACATCCCAAAATAACCAAAAGATGTTCCTGGGATGCTGCAACAAAGCACCTGGGGGGCAGGTACCACTCCTGGGAGATGGAATCGGGCGAAGAGAGCTGGGATTTATGGATGACACTGGTTTATCCCCCACAGCCCACCCCAGATCCCCAGTGAAGGGTCCCAGCACCCAAAGGTGCCCCCAGCACCGAGCCCACGTGGCTATTTTGGCCGGCTGAGGATGGAGCTGGGTTGGAAGTGACCCCTGGAGGAGGCTGTGGAGGGAAAACCTGCTCATCTGCAGGGGCTTGGCAGCACCTCAGGCACAGCTTATCCCGGGATTAAGGGATCTGCATCCCAATAAAAGCTCCAGGTGCGTCTGTCAGGGCCCAGCCCCACTCCAGCCACCCCCGGGGGCAGCCCTGGGCTCCAGCCCTGCAATTCCCACTGCAATGAGCTGGAGCTCCCTGCCTGCGTCCCCGGCCCCTTGTGAAACCGGGCAGGGATTTGTACTGGGCTGACTCAATATTTTTGCTCCATTTCCCAACCTCTGGTTGGGGTAAAGAGGCAAAAAGCTCCTGGGGTGTTGCCATAACCAGAGATCCCCTGTGCCCACTTCCCTTGTCATCAAACTCCTCATAAATCTCTTTATGAGACCCCACCTCCACAGGGAGCTCTGGTTTTAACCAGAAAACGAGGATTTCAAACCCATTTAACCAACAGCTTGCAACAGTTGTGGAGAAAATCCCAAACTCCTGCAAAACCTCCCAGCCCAGCTCGGTAAATCCCAATCTGGCATCATCCAGGGTGGGGGGAATTACATCGACCCTGCAGATGTGAGGGTGGGGAAGGGGCTGTGCAGGACCTCGAGGCTGAGCCCCCACCACAGCTGGCCAAAAAAAAAAAAAAAAAAAAAAAAAAAAAAAAGGGGGAAGAGGAGAGAAGCAGCAAAACTCCTTAACAGCGCCAAAATCAGCGATTAATAGGAAGGAGGAGGGGGAGGAGGAGGAGGAGGAGGGGAGGGGGAGAAGAAGCCCGACAACCCAAAAACCCTGCGCTGGAAGTGTGAAGGAATTTGAGCTCTAACTTTGGGGAGGGTGCAGAGCCCAGCTCGGCGTTTCTCAATCTCTCGGCTCCGCTCGGAGCCCAGCTGGTGGGAACAGAACGTGTAGTCATGGGACTGTCATCGTGTGCTGTCCAGGTTAACATGTAGCATTTCTATTACTATTAACAGACTTTCTGCTCCTCACTCCATCTGTTCTTCGAAATAATTGCAGTTGTACAGACCATGCCTTCGCTCCAGGCAGGCTCTGGGGAGAGGGTAGTGCTTTTATGCAAAAAAAAAAAAAAAAAAAAAAAAAAAAAAAAAAAAAAAAAAAAAAAAAGGGAAAAAATGGGGAGGAGAAAAAAAAAAAAAAAAGTGTTAAAAAATAACAGCAAACACGAGAATAGAGTGCAAGTGAAGCTAACAGCAGGCTCGGAATTGGGGACAGATTGTGGCCTAGAAAGGTGACAGCACACGCAGCCAGGGCTGGACCCCGCTGGGGACAGGAGCTGGGGTCAGTGCCCTGAGCCCTGGGGGATTTTTCTCTCTCCTCACCTGCCGGCCACCCTAAGAGCCACAATCCCTCACCTTCCACCTAAAGATAGCAAAGCCCTCCCCGAGCCCAGTTAATCCCTCTGCTCACCCTGTGCTGCTCCCCAGGCTGCAGCAGGCACCCCAAAAATCCCTGTGGGACATCCCTGGGCACCCCAAACACTAGAGAAATGTTTTGGAACTGCTTGCAAGCAGCAGTGGTGGTTTTGGGGGTTTTTAATGCTGAAATCCCTCCTCGACACAGGCTAACAGCATTAGCTGCTGTCAGGGCTGCAGACGGAGCCAGCCCCGGCTGACACGGGAGCTGCTCAGCTTTACAAGCATCATCCAGCCCCAGGGATTTTGGGAGAGGAGGAAAAGTGGCTTTAGATCAGAAAATTCCTCCGGTGCACAGGAACAGGCGGCATCTTGCTGTGCAAAGGGAAGGGAGGAAGGGGGAGAGGGGAGAAGGAGCTGCTTTGGGTTGTTGCAGATGGAAATTTTCGGGGGAAGAAAACACCCCCAAAGCTTTGTCACCCATTCCTGCTTGGCCCAGGCTGGAGTGAAAGACCCAGTGTGTCCTATCATGGAATCATGGAATGGTTTGGGTGGGAAGAGACTTTAAATTCCATTCAGTTCCATCCATCCCCTGGGCAGGGACACCTCCCACTGTCCCAGGCTGATCCAACCTGGCCTTGGACACTTCCAGGGATCCAGGGGCAGCCACAGCTCCTCTGGGAATTACATCCCAGCCAGGAATTCCTTCCCAATACCCCATCTAAGCCTGCTCTCTGCCATTCCCTGTGTCCTGTCCCTCCACCCCTTGTCCCTCTCCAGCTCTCCTGGATCCCCTTGAGACCCTGGAAGAGGCTCTGAGCCCTCCCTGGATCCTCCCCTTCTCCAGGCTGATGTGACACCAACTGGGTCACCCTTCCATGGCCACCCTTCCCTCCTTCCTCACCCCAGCACTCCTTAAAAATCCACATTTAACCACTGGCAGGATCTGCTGCCTTCCCAAGGACTCAAATCCACCTCCCTGCTCCTCCACCCGACCCGGAGCCAGAGCAGCAGAGCTTGTGGCAGCTGACAAGAGCCCTACATCCCATGTTTTCCCTGCTAATTGTTTCTAGAGGGGAGGCAGCAGCCAAATATCCAGTTATTCCTGCAGAAAGCATTAGCTGCTCCAATTAGGCACAGGTTTAGCAAAGTGGCTCCGAGCAGGCAGGGACTTTTCCAAGAGGCAGGAGAGGGATTTTGTGCGCTGAGGATACACACGGAGCTCAACAGATCCCGCCGAGCCGGGGCTGCACAGGAATTAAAGACTTATCCAAATGAGAGCAAATCGGGTGTTAAGTGACACACATGTAGAGCGAGCGGTTTCCTTGGAAACCAGCACACATGGAAGCAGCACACATGCAGGGCTCCGGCGTTTTTGGCGGCTCTGCCCTGCCAGGGATGCCCGGTTTGGGCTGGGCGTGGAGCTGGATGTGCCCAGGGGTGTCTGTGTTGGTGTGTCCATCCCGTTGGTATCCGTTTCTCCGGGGAAAATGGATTAAAATGTGCTTTATTCTGTGATATGGGGATGGATGGTGCCCAGCTTTGCTGTAGGAGTTCCGCACCAAAATTAAGGGATGGAGCTTCCCAACACGAGGAATGAACAGGAATGTTTCCAACCCAACAGCCAGAGCTGCTCCTTGCCCGTGCCCACCTGGATGTTCCCCACACCAGCCCCACTCAAGGGATCAGGTGAAGTTTCCAGCTGCCCCATTTCCACCCAAATCCTTGACAGCTCCTAAGGAATTTCCCCGGATGCCGAAGGAAATCATGGCACGGACAGGTTGGGATGGTACCTGAGCCAAAACAACCTTCACCTCCCTGGGAGCTGCAGTCTGGCATTGCCACAGCCTGGATGATCCTGCTGGGAAGGATTTGGATGGCATGAGATGATCCAGGCTGGTGTGGAGATGGGATGGGGGATGAAGCCAGGGAAGAACTGGGTTTATGCAATTACAAAGCAGAAAAGCTCAATCTACCCCAAAACCAGAGCAGGTGGGAGGTCCTGACTGGGCAGGGAGCTGGGAATAACACCCAAAATGTTGGGAAACATCATCCCAGCTCTCCTCAGGGGTGCTTGGGGGGTCCAGCTCACGCCCCACCAGCGCAGGAGTCGGAGGTGGAAGCGCCGCCAGCACCAGCTGAGATTTGAGATCAATCTGGGCTCTTCTCTTGGCTTGTCCCCAGTACTAAAAAGTTTCTATAACAGGCACCGACTTCACAATTCTGCTGCTGCTGCCTCGCCAGAGACAAATTCCAGCACCTTCCTGGGCAGCAAAGAAATTGTTTGTGACCGAGTTGTGTTGTGGCTCGGGGAAGGAGCTGCAGGATTTCACCTCCTCGTTTTCCACCTGCGCCTCGCCACTTCCACGGGCACAAAACCAAAAAAAACCAGCTCAGCAAAATTAACCCTGCTCTGCAGGACTTGCCCAAGGGGACAAGTGGCACTGGCTGAAGGCTTGACCCAACTCTCCCAGGCCTGGCTGAAGGGAACTTCATTGAATTTCCAGCTGCAGCTCTCCCCGTCCCTCTGCTCTCTCCCTCGGGGCTCCCTAACTGGCCAAATATTTATGCAGCCTAATGTCTTAATGAGGATTGATTCATCCAGGATGGTTGAGGAGTGTGTGTGAAAGGTCTGTTCCCAGATTAAGGGCTTGGGATGCTTTGAGGGATGGATTATTTGCTCTGAACAGTTTGTTTTCCCTCCCAGCGAATTCGAGCAGCAACAAAACAGCGATGGGGGTGTTACACACGCAGCACCACCAGGCAGAAAGTGGGATAAATATTCCAGAGGCTCCATTGTGCTGGAAATGCAGGTGGAAATGCAGGTGATGGTGCTGCTGGAGCACTTTTGGGGAGGGAGGGGAGCAACAGGCTGTGCTTGATTCCCCCAAACCAAGACCCTACTGTGGCTCTGCTTTGGCTTCCCCAAATCCAGAGGATTCAAGGGGACTGGAGCCACATGTCCAAATGCAGGAGAGGATGAACATGCTGAGGAGTGCCCCCCCTTTTCTCCAGGAGCTGTTTATCAGCCTAATTAATGAGAGCCCCACGCACTCGTCCCCGGGCTGGGGACGCGGGCAGGGCAGCGGGACGGGCTCGAGAGGTGACACATTTCCACATTTCCACATTTCCACATTTCCACATTTCCACGTTTCCCGAGCGGAGAGTGAGGAGGAGGAGGAGGAGGAGGAGGCGGCGAGCGGCCGCAGTGGCAGAGCGCAGCTGTCCAGCCCAATTACTGTCACACGGGGGGACACATGGATTGGTGACATTTGACATTTTCTACACAATATTTTGATGCAGAATGGCACCTCCGTCACAAATTATTTTCCAAAACTTGGCTTGGGTTCTGATGGCGTTTTTTTAATTTTTTTAATTTTTTTTTTTTTTTTTTTCTTGGGGGAAAAAAATAAGATAATAAAAGTGTTCCACAGGGGTGGCATTTGCAGGCAGGCAAAGAGAAGGGTCTGATGTCCCCTCTGTGAGCCACCAAGTGGGAAAACAAAGGGGAAAATGCACCCAGAAATCCCAGCCTTCACTTCCACGCACCCACAAGGCCCTTGGGGACCCTCAAAAGCTTTTTCCCTGCTCCCTCCCGTGGTTCCTGAGATCTCTCAGCTCGGGAGCACCGAGGGGCAAGCCAGGGGTTCTCAGCGCTGGGAATTGCTGAACTCGGTGCTACCAGACACCTCAGCGAAGCTGAAATGACTTTAAATGCCTAAACATTTTAAAACAAACCCTGGAACAATTCAGCTCCGAACTCCTCGCCTGCTTTCTCTCCCTCCTCGCTCTCTCTCTCCCATTTTTACGGTTTCCAGAGCTGTTTTACGCCTCATTACCTGCACACTGTGAGTGATGTCTGTCGGTCCTAGAGCTGTAAATACCTTAAATCATGCTTCATTAAGAATATCTCTGGTGCTATTAAAGAGCTATAATAGACAACGAGTTAACAGATGATTAAATATGAACTCCATTTGTGTCACTCACCGCGGGCAGGAAGAGGCTTTAAGTTTTTTAAACTCGCTCTCATTATCTGGGGAAGTGGCGGGGATGGAGGGGGATGGAGGGAGGCTCGCCTGGGATGAAGGGAGGCTGGCTTGGAAATGTGGGGATGGGGTGGAGGGAGGCTGGGATGGGGTGGAGGGATGTGGACATGGAAATGGAGGGGTTTTTTTGTGGGGATCAAAGGATGCTCACACAGAAATGGGGGGATTGGGGATGGAGGGATGCTCACATGGAGATGGAGAATGGGGAATGGAAGGATGGGAATGGAGGAATCCTCACATGGAGGGTTGGGAATGGAGGAACAGGAATGGAAGAATCCTCAAATTGAGATGGAGAGTTGGGAATGGAGGAATTCTCACGAGGATGGGAATGGAGGGATGGGAATGGAGGATGAATGGAGATGGGAATGGAAGGATGCTCACATGGAGGATTGGGAATGGAAGAATCTTCACATGGAGGGATGGGAATGGAGGGATGGGAATGGAGGGATGGGAATGAAGGAATCCTCACATGGAGGGTTGGGAATGGAGGGATGGGAATGGAGGGATGGGAATGGAGGGATGGGAATGGAGGGATGGGAATGGAAGGATGCTCACTTGGAGGGATGGGAATGGAGGAATCATCACATGGAGAAATGGGAATGGAGGGATGGGAATGAAGGAATCCTCACATGGAGGGTTGGGAATGGAGGGATGGGAATGGAAGGATCCTCACTTGGAGGGATGGAAATGAAGAAATCCTCACATGGAGATGGAGGGATGGTCCTGTGGACACGGAATGATGGGAATGGAGGGATGCTCAGTGGACATGGAGTGATGCTCATGAGGAGCTGCAGGGACAGGAATGGAGGATGCTTTGTGTGGAGGCAGAGGGATTGTCTCATCGGGATGGAAGGATGCTGTGAATGGAAGGATGGAGTGGAAAAATGTTGTGGAATGTGGATGGAAGAATGTTCTGGAATGTTGGAGATGGAGAGAGGGGGATTTAGGATGAGTACCTGGAAGAAAGGTGGATGGGATTGAGGGATCCATGGATATCTGGGAAGAGGGGCTGGAGGGTGGCAGCGTGGATGGAAATGCAAAAAAGGATTGAGCATTGTGGCTCTCCAATACCAGAATAGCTCAGCACAAACGAATTGCCAAGGCTCAAATTAAATAATAATTAATACCATTAAAATCCCATGAGCACACAAAAATACTGAGGAAAATTAAATAATGAGTGTTTTCTTCTCTTCTGGATTAGATTCTGCTTTGTGAAAAGAAAGAGCATTTTTACAGGCTCTGGAACAAAGTGGAATTATCCCACAGTCGCAGTCCTGGATTCCCATTGGGACTGGGGTGTGGATGGTGTGAACACCCAGCACATCCCAATTTGGAAAATTGGAGCTGGGGAAGGGGCTGGAGCAGCAGGAGAGGCTGAGGGAGCTGGGAAGGGGCTCAGCCTGGAGAAAAGGAGGCTCAGGGGGAATTTGTGGCTCTGCACAAGTCCCTGACAGGAGGGAACAGCTGGGGGGATTTGGGATTTCTCCCAGGAGGAGAGGGAACAGCCTCAGGCTGGGCCAGGGGAGCTCAGGGTGGAATCAGCAGGAATTTCCCATGGAAAGGGTGGGCAGGGATTGGAACTGCCCAGTGGGGGCTGGGAGTGCCCATCCCTGGGGTGACACTCAGTGACAAGGTGAGGATCGGGCACAGTTTGAACTTGGTGATCCCCAAGGCCTTTTCCAGCCTCAACCATTGTGAGGGAGGAGGATCTGGGGACAAGGACAGACCCTGGCTGTGGGACCTGAGCCTGTCCCACACCAGGCACATGCCCACTGTCCCATCAGGTGTCCCCTGTGAGGAATCTCACGGCAGCACAGGGGGCTGAGAGGAGCCCCTCCAGCTCCTCCCCAGCCTTTCTCCCATCCCCTCTTCCCTTGGGATCAGCCTTAAACCCATCCAGGCACGGACAGGGAGGACACAGGGAGGGACACAGGACAATCCTCAGTACCACACACCCCCCACAACCCCCAAATCCCAACTCTGCTCCAAGACAAAAACCCACGGCCTCATTCCTTATTCCTACACTCTCTCATTGACCATTCCCAACCCCGCCCTGACCCTCGCTGCCCACCCTGACCCCCGCCCGCCCCCGAGGCCACCGCGGCTGGCGGTGGGGACAGTGACACTGCTGTCCCCAAGGACAGCACTGGCGGGGCCGGTAATTGAATCCTGGATGGAGTTAAGTGGAAAAAGCCATTTCCGAGCTGTCCCAACCTTCTCGCTCCTGATCAGAGCCCGCGCTCCCCTCCGCTCCCCCTGGCCGGGGTCAGGCCACCAGCGTCACCCCGGGAAATTAATCCCGGCGCCCCTCGGGAGGGAAAAAACCATCTCGGTTCAATTTGGGGGAAATTAAAGCGTTTCAGGAGCTGCTCTGTCCCTGGGGAGGCGGCACCGACCCATTGACCTGCTGGAAACCCCCCCCAGCCTTTGGGATTTGCTGCTGCCGAGTTGTGAGGATCCCAAAAGGAACAGACGGGGCCTTTCTCCCACCCTTGTGCAGCAAATAGAATAACGTACAAAAAAATATATAATATTTTATTTTATATATATAGATATATATATACACATAATACATAATATATAACGCATAATATTGTATATTATATATTATATATTATATATTATATATTATATATTATATATTATATATTATATATTATATATTATATATTATATATTATATATTATATATTATATATTAGATATTAGATATTAGATATTAGATATTAGATATTATATTATATATTATATATTACATATTATATATTATATATTATATATTATATATTATATATTATATATTATATATTATATATTATATATTATATATTATATATTATATATTATATATTATATATTATATATTATATATTATATATTATATAATTATATATTATATATTATATATTACATAATGTAGGATGTAAAATATAGAATATAGAATATAGAATATAGAATATAGACTATGCAACACAGAATATAAAAAATAAGCTATAGAAGATAGGATATAGAAGATAGGATGTGGAATATATCATATAGAATATATCACATAGAATATATAATCTAGAATATATATATACATCTAGAATGTAATATATATAATATATCATATGTTGAAAATAAATATTACACATTTCTATATTTTCATGTAGAATAGATGCATTTGTATATTTTAATATATGTTTCTAGATTTATTATCATATTTTTTACATGGAAATATAGACTGTATTCTCTATATATTCTCTATATATTCACTATACATTCTCTATATATTCTCTATATAATCTTTACATATTTTATATATGTTCTATATGGAATATAATAGACATATATAGACATATAGACAATATATAGACAATATTATGGATGGATAGAGATATATTGGCAGCACAGATATATTCCCAATATTACTTAGGAATAGGACCCTGCCTTGGGATCTCATTAAAAATCTCTTTAAATCTCGGAATAATGGGAGGAATCTACACCCATCTACCCCCAGCAAGAGCTTCGGGAAAACAACCAAGAGCTCACCCTCCCTCCACACAAACTGCTCTTGCCAGAAACAGGAGGGAAAAGATGCTCAGCTCAGAACTTCCCTCCCTGGTAAAATATTTAATAATAAACTCAGAGGAGAAGCCAACTGTCTCCCTTGGATGTGGTTTTCATTTGGAAGTTAATGGGAGTTTTATTTCCAATCCAAATATATATTTTTTAATTTAATTTTTTTTTTTTTTTATTTTTGATGCGTGTTTTGTTCTGATAAATCCATCCTGTCACGGCGAATAAATTCCGGATGGGATGGACAGAGGGATGACACCCGTGTCACACTCCATTCCCTTCCAGCCACCCTTCCCCGAGGCTCCCGACCCCCGGCGCTTTCCTGGATCCCGGGAATAACATTTGGAAACACCCGGAGCAGCCGCGTTAATACGTTAATTCCTACGATGCCTCGGCGCTTTGAAATCCCAGGAAAAGAAAAAAAAAAAAAAAAAAAGAAAGAAAGAAAGAAAGAAAAAAAAAAAAAGGGAAAGCTGCAATGAGTCCTGTGAAAAGGAGCAGGGCATCATTAACGCAGCCGGATCCGTATCACAGGCGGCAGCAATTATTCCCGGGTGGAACACGGCAAGCTGTGAAGAGCTTTCATTACCAGGGGTGTTGCAGGTCCCTCACCTCTGGCCAATCTCCCGCTAAAAACGGGCATTTTCTGCGCCGCGGATCCCTGCGCCATTTAAATCCCTAATTGCTCTGATTGGGGGGCACGCGGAGCACGGGGAATTCATGACTGGGAAATCTATTAGGCAATAAGTTGGTTACTTTTAGGCACCTCTGAGGCAGCTCGCCTCGATTGCTGCCCGGCTCCCGGGGCTGGAGGTGCTGATTTCCAGGGGGTGTCATCTGCCCCGGCTCCCCTGCGCCTCAATTACCTTCTCTGCTCATCATTTAATTAGGGAAGCAGCCCATGGGATGTTGCTCCTGCCTTGGAAATGCAATTCCCTGCCTCCAAATATTCCCTGGCTGACCCACCCACGATGGATGTTGGATGGGGTTTCATGGTTCCCCAGGCCAAGCAGGAGGTGTTGGCTCCAGGGAATCTCAGTGTGGATCAAATCTGATCCCTCCATCCTTATTTCCCCCTTTCCTGTACCCATGTTTGCTCCAGGGCTTCTCAGTTTGGATCAGGAATGATCCTTCCATAACAATTTTCCCTCTCGTGTCCCTCGTTGTACACAGGGATGTTCAGGTGTGATACCTCCATCCTTATTTCCCCCTTTCCTGTACCCATGTTTGCTCCAGAGGTTCTCAGCTTTGGATCAGGAATGATCCATCTACAATAATTTTCCTTTACTCTATCTTGTATCTCTTTCTGTACAGGGATGTTCAGGTGTGGATCAGATGTGATCCCTCCATCCCTATTTCCCTTCTCCCTCCATCCCTATTTCCCTTCTGTATCCATTCATGGTCCAGGGATGCTCAGGAATGATCCCTCCATCCCTCTTTCCTCCTCTCCTGTATCCCCTGTTTGCTCCAGGGGTTCTCAGATGTGGATCAGATGTGATCCCTCCATCCCAATTTCCTCCTTTCCTGTATCCCCAGTTTTTTCCAGGGGTGCTCAGATGTGGGCCAGGAGTGATCGTCCATCCCAATTTCCTCCTCTCCTGTATCCATGTTTTCTCCAGGGATGCTCAGCTGTGGATCAGATGTGATCCTTATTTTTCCCTCTCCTGTATCCATGTTTTCTCCAGGGATGCTCAGCTGTGGATCAGATGTGATCCTTATTTTTCCCTCTCCTGTATCCATGTTTTCTCCAGGGATGCTCAGCTGTGGATCAGATGTGATCCTTATTTTTCCCTCTCCTGTATCCATGTTTTCTCCAGGGATGCTCAGCTGTGGATCAGATGTGATCCTTATTTCCCCCTCTCCTGTATCCCCTTTTCTCCAGGGATGCTCAGCTGTGGGCCAGCAATGTTCCCTATTTTCCCCTCTCCTGTATCCATATTTTCTCCAGGCTGTGAATCAAACACAGTCCCACCCATCCCTATTTCACCTTCCCCACTTTTCCCCCAAAAACCCTTTGAGAACCAAACCAAACCAAACCAAACCAAACCAAACCAAACCAAACCAAACCCATTTTTACGCCTTTTTTTTCACCCCTTTTTATCAAAACGAGCACATTCACCGCGGATGAACCAAAAACTCCCGAATTCCAGCGCTGCCGTTCCCACCTCCCTCCCTGGGTGAGTTGTGCATCCCGGGGTTATCCATTCCCTGGGGGTGTTGCCGGAAAAGGGAGACAATGCTTTATTGTCCTTTTCCTCCCCATCCCCGTACCCAGGCGCCTTCCAGGAGTGCATTAAACGATGCGATTAACATCTGTCACATGCGCTCCAGTCTCTCTTCCAGCCGCTCCCGGGGGAAGCAGCCGCACGTGCAGGGGATGGGTTTGTTTTGGTGGGTTCAGCTCCTTTTTCCAAGCTCCCACAGCAAAGGGGGGAATTGGATCTCTGGGGGTGAAGAGTCCCGTGGTTGGAGCAGGATGGGGTGGGAATCCCATTTTTGGGGTGATGAGTTGAGCCAAAAAGTGCTCCTGGGGTGAGAGGGGGTGTGGGGAAGATGCTGAGGGGTTGGAGCAGAGGCAGCAGCAGCTGATTCAGTGATTCCTTCAGTGATTCCTTCAGTGATTCCTTCCCTTTTTATACCCCAACCCCCAAAAAACCCCAAAGCTCCTGTTGGGGGTGGATGGGTGTAGATTTCTCCCATTATCCCTAAACAATTTTTAAAGAGAACTCACAGCAGGGTCCTGTTCCTAAGGGCTGATCTCCCTTCCCTGTTTATACCCAAACCCTAAAAAACCCCAGAGCCCTTTTGGGGGTAGATGAGTGCAGATTTCTCCCATTATCCCCAAACATTTTAAAATGAGATGTCATGGCAGGGTCCTCTTCCCTAAGGGCTGATCTCCCTTCCCTGTTTACACCCAAACCCCAAAAATCCCCAGAGCACTTTTGGGGGTAGATGAGTGCAGATTTCTCCCATTATCCTCAAATATTTTAAAATGAGATCAGACCCCATGGCAGAGTCCTGCTCTTAAGGGTTGTTCTCTCTTCCTTGTTTATACTCCAAAATTCAAACCCTGCTGGAAAAAACTCCCATTTCTTTCACATTTTCATTTGCTCCAGACAGGAGCTGAGCCTGGCACCTTTAACCAACCACCCAACTTGTGGCTGCTCCCAAAAAAAAAAAAACCACCAAAAAATCCCGTGTGGACCTTGGGGTGCACCCAGGGCAACCCTTCCACTCCCAAAATCCACCAAAATCATCAAAGCTGGGACACCACAGGGCAGCTCCAGCATCCAGGAGATTGGGAGAAAAAAAAAAAACAAACCACATTTAGGAGGGATCAACCCCTTCAGTGGGATTTTTTTGGGGGGAGGGAAAAAAAAAAGGATGAGCAGCATTTTCTCAGGACAGGAAGGAGGGATGAGATGCTGCTCCCACAGCCAGGATTCCTTTTAATTGATTTCTCATGGTTTGGTGGCTCCTGGCTTTAATTACAACACAAATGTTTGCTGATGCAATTATGGTGCACACGCCATAAAGCTGTTAGAGGGTGTCACCAGGTCGTGGGTCTTCATTTATTTATGGCCTCGAGAGGGAAAAAACAGAGATCCTGCTTCCTGCCCAGATCCCTGGGGATCAATCCCAATCCCAAAGTGGGTTTCTTTGTGGCAGGGCAGATTTAGATTTTTTTTTTTTTCTTTTGGTTTAATATATTAGAAGGGAAAAAAAAAAAAAAATCTGCCTTGCAGCAGCTCGTCTGGGGGTGAAATAATCCACTCAACATTCTGATTATCAGCTAATGCACATTTGCATTAGAATGGGTTAGAAAAGCTCCCAGGATGGAGCAAGATCCCCACGGATCAGCCTCTGGCCTTACACAGAAAAGCCACAGATCCTTGCCCTGAGCACAAAAACACCCAGGGATGCAATGCCAGATACAGCATGAAACATATGGAATATAAAATAAATGTATAGCAAAGCTGTGTTATATATAATATATTGGGAATATTAATATTATATATAATATACTGGGGAAATACATAATATAAAATGTATATAACATATTTAGAATATATTAATATTCCTAGTATTAATTATTATAATATATAATATATTGGGAATATACATAATATATATGTAAATTAATTTGGAATATATGTTATTTATATAAGATTATTTTGTATATATTCACAATATTATTTGGAAATAAGAATTGCCATGAGATTTCACTACAAAATGTTTGAATTCAGGAATAATGAGGAGGAAAAAACAGAATTAGCCAGGGCAGCTGGTCCTGAGCTATGGTGCCAAATCCTGGGGTTCTCCTAAAGGTTTGGGAATTCCTCACAATGGGATGGCAGCACCAATCCCATGGAATTGTGGAAAACCCATTTAAACCAGGTTTAAATCCTGGGGTTCTCCTAAAGATTTAGGAATTCCTCACAATGGGATGACAGCACCAATCTCATGGAATTGTGGAAACCCAACGTCCCTCATTTCTGGGTCTGTGCCCATTTAAACCAGGTTTAAATCCTGGGGTTCTCCTGAAGGTTTTGGAATTCCTCACAATGGGATGGCAGAGCTAATTCCATGGAATTGTGGAAATCCAACATCCCTCAGCTCTGGGTCTGTGCCCATTTAAACCAGGTTTAAATCCTGGGGTTCTCCTAAAGATTTGGGAATTCCTCACAATGGGATGGCAGCGCTAATCCCATGGAATTGTGGAAAACCCATTTAAACCAGGGGGTTCTCCTAAAGATTTAGGAATTCCTCACAATGGGATGGCAGCACCAATCCCATGGAATTGTGGAAAACCCATTTAAGCCAGCTTTAAATCCTGGGGTTCCCCTGAAGGTTTTGGAATTCCTCACTCTGGGATGGCAGCACCAATCCCATGGAACTGTGGAAATTTGGGTCTGTGCCCATTTAATCCCCCAGGAAATCGGGGAGCAGCGACCTCACCCCGAGGAATTGCCGGAGCTGGAGCTGCCGAGCGCAGCCCCCGGAGCAAACCCTGACTCTGCACCTTTCCCAGCTCAGCTGTCAGGATGAAGCTGCTCAACCCCCCCTGGAGCCTCGTTAAAAATGTGATGCTTCCCTAAGGCAACCAAGGGAGACATGGCCAAATTAATGAGGATGTGACAGAGTTTATGGGGTGGATCAGACTCCCCTTCCCCAGGAATAAACCTGGGGATGCAGGGACGAGAAGGCAAGGCTGGGTTTGGGGAGGATGTGAGCTCACCAAAAGAGCAATCCTGTCCTTGTCACTGCTAATCAGGCACAGGGACAGGAGGGAAATGCTCGGCCCTGCCTGCAAAGGATGGGAATTCAATCTCTGCCCCACGGATCTGGATCCGGCCTCCTCTGCCAACAGCAGGTTTGCAAACACGTCCTTGCAGCTCTCCCACTTCATTTCTTCATTGGAAAATAAATAAACAGCATTGTTTGTTTTTCATTGGGTTTTTTTGTTTGGTTTTTTTTTTTTTTTAATCTCTCTTTTTTTCTTTGTGCAATCTGGAAAAGTGACAAATTCAAATTTCCAGCAAGAAGCTGGGATAGGCTGGAGGAATCTCCAGCTGGGCAAGGGGCAACTTATCTGTGTGACAAGGAAAGATTTGTGCCCCAAAACCCCACAGTGCCTAAAACACTGAGCATCCATGGTTCCAGTCCAAAAACAGGGATTTGGTACCTCTAGAAGAATCCAGCTGATCCCACTGGAAATGGCACTTCCAAAATGCCCAGCCCCTAGAGATAAAACCCCATAGCCATGTCTGGGGGAGAGGGGATACCTGTGGTCCATCAGCAGCATTTGAGGGGGGTGAGGGATTTTGGGAAAGCTCCTGTTTGAGGGCACCTCTTTAATCCCAGCCCCTTGAAACCGAAATAAAGCTCGAAACAATCCTGAACCAACCCCTCGAGCCCAAACAGCAGCGAGATTTGGGAGCCAGTCCAAGCTCTGCAGCTTAGGCCCATCTCCAAATATCTCCCAACAAGTTTATTTATGGAAAATAAAATCAGTCCAAGATGTTCACAGCTCAGGAATATTTAATGCTATTTGGTGAGAAAGTATTTCCAGCGAGGAGGGAAGCGCGAGCCCGGGAGCGGCGCCGGCACCGACCCACAGTGCTCACCCCAGAGCCCTCAACTGGCCTGGCTGGATCAAACTCCCCATTTCATTTCATTTCATTTCATTTCATTTCATTTCATTTCATTTCATTCCTACCAATCCTGCTGGATTAATTGGCTCTGGGATGAGGTGACGGGGAGAAGGAGGTGCTGAGGGATCTCTGCTGGTGACACCTCACAGACCTGTCCCTTCCCCGTCACCCAGGAGCAGGAAGGATAATTTCGCTGGCTGGGAAAAGGAGGGAAAAGTGGCAGAGTGAGCCCAGATGATGCTCAGACACAGATCCCCCCCTCCTCTGGCAGCCAAAATCCCAGGAGCTGCGGCCACCTCGGTCACCCAGAGGTCACATGTGACACGGAGCTGTCTGCTGGGCCAGCCCCGGGTCAAGGGCAGGCTGGGGGCAGCAGTGATGGGAGGCACTTTAATAGACACCTGTCCCCTGATGGGAGTGCTAATGCATCCCCCTGATCCCATGGAATGTCCCCCTGATCCCACGGGACACCCAGGAGCATCCTCAGCCACATCCCAGCTGCCACCACGCTCTGAGCTGTCACCTTGGCCAAGGGAGGGGGGGACAGAGCCAGGCCCAGGCCTGGACGTTACAAACAGCTCCAATATCCCTGGAAGACGTCTCCGAGTCATGCACAGGGCTGGAAATGTCTCCCATTATAATTCTGAGTCATTGGTGACTCAGTGACATTTCTGGAATGAAAAAGCAGCTGCTGGCCCAGCCCTGGCGGCCACACCACAACTCCAGGGCTCATTTCTGATCCTGTTTCCCAAACAACCCCCCAGAGCCGTCACTCCCCAGCCTGGATGTGCAGCCACTCATGGATGGTCCTCTGGGATGGCAAGTTTTGGATTCCTACCCTGAGAAATTCTGTTTTGTGTGGGAAAAGCCGGGATCTGAGCCCAGCTTTGCCACTCAGGACGGAGCCAGGTGTGGTGGCAGCAGCTGGAGCTGCCCCAGGGATGTGATGAGCAGGGTGGGCTTTCCTAAATCTTTATGTTTAAACATAAAATCCTTAAAAAGAAATAAAAACAACCATAAAAGAAAAAAAAGCAACTTCCAACAGCCCAGGGACTGACACACACAAAGCCAGGGTCAGGCTGCTGCAAATTCCTGCAGGAAAAAGGGGTTCAGAGACACTTGAACAGGGTTGGAATGGTCACACTGCTGTTTCCTAGGGACAGGCATTTTCATGAAGGCAGCTCTCATAGCTCAGTTTTATCCTGGGAATGGCCAAATCCAGGGCAGGAAACACTCAGTGAACTGCTAACCCTGGATCACACAATGATTGCCCCCTCTCTCCACGGCCCTTTTACAGCTCCTCATCAAAGCACTCGATTTTAGAGCTGGGAGGGAGCTGCCCCTGGGGAAGGAATGGGGCCAGGATGCTCAGGGACAGGGATGCTTGGAGGGTGGAGGGGCAGGATGTTCAACAGCTGGGGGGACTTGGAGGGTGGGAGGTTTGGGAGTCAGAGGCTGGAATGATCAGAGGTCAGAATGATCTGAGGCTGGGATGATCAGGGGGGGTCAGGATGATCAGGGGTCAGGATTCTTGGAGAGAAGGATGCTCAGAGCCAAGGTGCTCAAGGCTCAGGATGCTTGGAGACCAGGATGTTTAGAGGATGGAATTATTGGAGATCAGGATGCTCAGAGAATGGAATTATTAGAGACCAGGGTGCTCAGAGAATGGAATTATTGGAGACCAGGATGCTCAGAGATCAGAATGCTCAAGGATCAGAATGCTCAGAGACCAGGATTCCCAAAGGCTGGGATGCTCAGAGGTCAGGATCCTTGGATGTTGGAATGCTCAGGGATTAGGCTGCTCAGAGATTAAGGTGCTCAAGGATCAGGATATTCAGGGATCAGGATGTTCAGGGATCAGGATATTCAGGGATCAGGATGCTTTAAGATCAGAATGCTCAGGGATCAAGGTGCTCAGAGATCAGGACCCTCAGATGTCAGGATGCTCAGGGATCAAGATGTTCAGGGATCAGGATGCTCAGGGATTGGGATGTCCAAGGATCAAAGTGCCCAGGGATCAGGAAGCTCAAAGATCAGGGTACTCAAGGATCAGGATGCTCAGGGATCAAGGTGCTCATGTATCAGGATGTTCAGGGATCAGGTTCTCAAGATTCAGGATGCTCAGGGCTCAAGGTGCTCAAGGATCATGGATGTTCAGGGGTCAGGATGCTCAAGGACCAAGATGCTCAGGGATCAGGATGCTCAGAGATCAAGGTGTTCAGGTATCAGGATGCTCAGGGATCAGGATGCTCAGAGATCAAGGTGTTCAGGTATCAGGATGCTCAGGGATCAGGATGCTCAGGGATCAAGGTGTTCAAGGATCAGTATACTCAGGAATCAGGATACTCAAGGATCAGGATGCCCAGAGATCAGGACACTCAGGGATTGGGATGTCCAAGGATCAGGATGCTCAGAGATCAAGGTGTTCAGGTATCACGATGCTCAGGGATCAGGATGCTCAGGGATCAAGGTGTTCAGGTATCAGGATGCTCAGATATCAGGATGTTCAGGTACCAGGACCCTCAGATGTCAGGATGTCAGTCCCTGGTGTGACACCCACACTCTCCCAACACCCCAATCCCTGCACGCAGCACCCACAGCAACCCTGCACAACCACAGCAGAACCCCAAACAGAACCAAACCCGGGCTCCAGGGACTTTGGGACTCCAGGAAAGCCCAGCTGGGTGCAGGAGCCTTCCCTGCACACCCTGCCCTGCCACCTGCAGCCGCTGCTCTCCAGCCCAGCTGGGCACCAGCAGCGCCAGGACACATCAGAGCAGAAACAGACCCGGAGCCACCCCCTCCCCATCCCCACCACCTCCTTTCTGCTATTATGTCTGAGAAGAGACGTCTCTCCTGGTTTTTTTCCTGATGATTTAATCTCTTGGTGATGAGGGCTGCCTGGCTGGGATACAACTGAGCTCTGGGCATGGCCAACAGAAACAGGGGGATCTAAAAACGAGGAGGAAGCAGCAGCAGCAGCGACGCTGATTGACAGCGAATGAAATGGAGCGGCCAAATTCCATCGGCGCGGCTTGAAAATCCCAGGACGCTGCAGAGAGCTGATGGATCCTTTCCTAGGGTTTTGCCAGAGCTGGCATTTGCCTTTCATCCTCGTTTAATTCACTGTTTGGACCCTGTGTGGGCCTGGTGAGGTTTTAATTGCACACTTGCCCTCGTGGAGAAGGTTTTTTGTGTGTTGAGGTGTGCAAAGAGTAGGCAGAGACTTCCCTTGGCCACAGCTCAGCCTTGTGGCCTCAAGCTCTTGAGAAAAGCAGCCCTTGGAGGGCAATTCCTACACTTCATGCAGGTGATTAAATGGTTTATAAAGGGTTTTCCTGGAAATCCTGCTGTCTGTTGGGGTTGAAACTCCGGGTGCCTGGGTGGGACATGGGTGGCATCACTCAGGTAGGGACCCCACAAGGATCTCCCCATCCACCTCCCAATCCCAATAAATCCCAAATACTGGGTTTTGCTGGGAAAACCACCTATGTGAAGGCTGTGGTGGCTGCAGGGGCCAGAGTGGCTTTGCACTCTTTCTGTCCCCACAGTGACATTCCAAAATAAGACCAAAAGGTAACAAAAGCCCCATTTTCCAAATATTCCTTCACTTCCCAGTGGGAAAAGTGCCAGAGTGGAGCTCCCAGGGCTCCCTCTTTGCCAGCAGCTCATCCCATGGATATCCCAGCAAAGGCCAAACTGCTGCTGTCCCCAATTCCACGAGCCCTGATGTCCCTCCACCCAAATTCCCAGGCTTTGCACTCCAGCTGCAAGAAATCTGGCAAATCCCTCAGCAGAGTGGGACCTCCCCTCTGTGAGGAGGGAGAACTCCTGGGAGCAGCAGGGACAGGACGAGATCCAGCAGCAAAAAAAAAACATTTTTTTGGCCCAAAAACTAGGCCAAAGCCTCCAGCAGCAACTCAATCCTGACCCCCAGGCCCAGCACGTGCCCCCCACTCCCATCCAGGATTATCCCCCGAAAACAGCCGGGTCCTGACAGGAATCTCACAGTTTGAGTGGAGAAAAATTCTGATTTTGCAGATCTGGTGGGTGCAAGGTGCTGCTCCCACCCCCCCAGGGTCATCCTGGCTCTGTCACTGTCCTCCCTCCAGGCTGTGGGTGATGGGGAAGGGGCTGCAGAATTTTGAGGGCTGCAGAATTTTGGGGGGCTGCAATATTTTGGGGGCTGCAGAATTTTGGGAGCTGCAACATCCTAAGGGATTGCAGCATTTTGGGGGCTGAAGCATCTTGAGGAGTTTCAGGGTCTGCAGAATTTTTGGGGGGCTCAGCAGAACAAGGGACTCTGTTTTTGGGGGGGGGCTCAGCATCTTGGGGGGCTGCAGAATTTTGAGGGATTTTGGCATCTCAGGAGGCTGCAGCATTTTGGGGGACAGTCAGCAGCACAGGGGGGCTCAGCATTTTGGGGGGCTGTAGGATGATGGGGGTCTGCAGCATTTTTTGGGGATGCAGCATCTTATGAGGCTACAGAATTTTGGGGGGCTCAGCATTTTGGGAGGGCTCAGCAGCACAGGGGACTCTGCTTTTGGGAGGCACTCAGCATTTTGGGGGGCTGCAGAATTTTGGGGGGGGGCTCAGCATTATGGGGGACTCAGCATTTTGGGGGCTCAGCATTTTGGGGGACTCAGCAGGACAGGAAGGCTCAGCATTTTGGGGGGCTGCAGGATCATGAGAGCCTGCAGCATTTTTTGGGGGTGCAGCATCTTAGGAGACTTCAGCATTTTGGGGGACTCAGAATTTTAGGAGACTCTGCTTTTGGGGAGGGGGGCTCAGCAATTTGGAGGATTCAGCATTTTGAGGGGGACTCAGCATTTTAGGGGGACTCAGCATTTTGGGGTCAGCATTTTAGGGGGACTCAGTATTTTGGGGTCTCAGCATTTTGGGTCAGGGGGACTCAGCATTTTGGGGACTCAGCATTTTGGGGGACTCAGCATTTTGGGGGCTCACATTTTGGGGTCAGCATTTTGAGGGGAAACTCGGGGGGACTCAGCATTTTGGGGGCTCACATTTTGGGGTCAGCATTTTGAGGGTATTTTGGGGGACTCACATTTTGGGGGCTCAGCATTTTGGGGTCAGCATTTGGGGGCTCAGCATTTTGGGGGACTCAGCATTTTGGGGTCTCAGCATTTTGGGGGGCTCAGCATTTTGAGGGGAAACTCAGCATTTTGGGGGACTCAGCATTTTGGGGGGCTCAGCATTTTGGGGGACTCAGCATTTTGGGGGGCTCAGCAGCACTGCTGCCTCCCCTCCTCTCCACACTCCCCAAATATTTGTTTAACGAGGGAATTCCCCCCGCACACCCGCGGGCTCCGGCGCTGCCTCCAGCATTCCCAAGAAACCTCCGGAAAACCTCTGGAGAGAGGGAGCCACCAACCCAGTGCCATCACCTGTGTCCCCACAGGGCTGTGTGAACGCACCAGCTGCCACCTCCCGGTGTCCCCAGTGTCCCCTGGTGCCACCACAGCGCGTCCCCCCCTTCTTGACCCCCAAAAAACTCAGCTTTGATCCTCTGCTTAATTCCTGCTTCCCATTAATTCCTGCTTCCCATTAATTCCCCATCAGGCTCTGAACCTTCTCCTGGAGATCAAATGAGTAGTTAAGAGACGAGTCGGGCTGAGGGGAACATGAAAGGGAGAAGTTTTGTTTTCAGGATTTTTTTTTTTTTTTTTTTTTTTTTAACAGCGCCGGGAAGCGGCGGAGCCACGAGCCGAGAGCTCCCTCTGCTCCCAGAAAAAACCTTCCAGGATTTCCAAACTCTCCCAACCTCCTTCCAGGCCCTGCAAACTCGTCACACCCCCCCAGGGGACAAGCACAAGCTGCTGCACAGGGAAATGTTTGCTCCGGGGGATGAATGGGTGATAAAAAAGTGTCAGGAAAAAGGATAAAAATGGTCACAAGCCCCGTGGGCACCCCAAAAATGCATCGGATCCCACAGCGGGGGAGACCCCAGGATGTGAAATATCCGCTATAAATCATAAATATCTGATTTATCAATTGATTGGAGGTGAATGGCAGCACTTGGATTTCCCCCTGGCATGGGGGAAAGTGAAATAATTTGTATTTCCATCGTTTGGGAAGTGAAATAAATAAATACCAGACCAGCAAGGGGATTTGGGGCAAAGAGGAGCTCGACACCCAAAATAAAGGGGAAAATCAGGGTGCAGAAAATTATTTCAATTCCAGTGAAAACGTATTTTATTAGAGGAAGCAGATTCATCTTGGATGGGGGATCCCAATCAAAGCAATATCCCATCTGTGATATCCCATCTCGCAGGGAGAACGAGTTATTAAAGCACAAGATGAATGGCTTGCAGTGCAGCTAAATGCTCCAGTTCAGAGAAAAATAGTTTTAAACTTCCTCTTTGCCCCAAAACACATTCCTCCCCCTCATCCCCAAACCTCAGCTCTCCCCTCGGGTGAAACTCGCTCATGTGCCTCATTTTTTTTTTTTTTTTTTCCCCTTATCAAAATTCCTGAGGGGAAATTTGAATAGAAGAAAAAATAAGGTGGATTTAGACGGGTGGTGATGGTTGGTTTTGTACTTTTTTTTCTCCTCTCCTTCCCTCCTTCCCCCAACCTTTTTTTTTTTTTTTTTTTTTTTTTTTTTAAATAAATACCGTGGAGGAATAAAAATAACCCGGATAAGTTGAGTTGTGGGGAAGGAGGGGGGATGTAAATGAAGGAATATTCTCATGGAGAGCAGCGCTCTGGAGCAGGGCGCCTCGCCCTCTGCATGAATAAATAGGGATAAAAATGTAACTCTGCACACAAAACTCCCATCCCAGCACCCCGAGAGGGCTGCAGCAGCACAAGCCACCAGCAGTCCTGGATTTTTGGTATTTAGGGGGAAAAAAAAAAGGGTTGAAATGGTGATTTTGGGGAGCTGGTTTGGAGCTGTGGTGCCTGCCTTGGATATTGATCCACTGGGGACAATGAGGGTTTTGTCCCAAATTGTCCCGAATCTTTGGATCATTCAGGTTGGGAAGAGCTCCAGGATCACTGAGTGTGTCCCATCCCCACCTTTGTCACCAGTGCCACGTCCAGGTGTCCCAGGACACCCCAGGGAGGGTCACTCCCAACCTCCCCTTCCAAGGTTTAACGACCCTTCCCATAAGGAAATTCCCACTCATGTCCAACCCTGAATTTCCCCCTGGGATGATCCCACGAGCTCCAGGAGCACTCAGGATCCTCCTCCACTGAATCTCATCACCAAAATCCCTTTCCTCCCAAGATCCAAACAAACAGGGATGCTGGGAAGTCACCTAGTGACTCAATTATTCCAAAATCTGTGCTGAGAGGCGAGCCCAGCCCGGAGCACCCCAAAACCTGCTGGCAGCACATCCCAGCAGCCCAATTTCCCCCAGCACCACTTTTCCCACTCCTTTCACTCCCCCATCCCCTGCTTCCCCCTCCCCACCCAGGCAGGATCTCCCGACCCCTCCTCCCTCTCCTGGCTCCCCGTTACACAACCCAGCTCGGGAGATCCTACGTGGGCAGCCGTGGGTTTTCCTGGGAATCGACAGCAGCTCAGCACAACATGAGCATCTTACATAAACAGCCCCGCGAATTCCCCCTGCCTGGGGGCTGCCCGAGAACTCTGGGAGCCGCCTTTCCCTCCCCCATCCCCATCCCCATCCTCATCTTCATCCCCATCCTGCTTTTTCTTTTTTTTCCCCCTTTTTTTTTATCGTTTAAACCAACCCTTGTGGGGGGAAAAGGCAGCGCGAGCGCTCGACACAGAGAGAGAGAGAGAAATGACTCAAGTGTTTTGTAACTTGTCACATTCAGAGCTGCAATTTAGAGGCAGGAAGGAGGGATCCAAAATAGTCGCCCCAACCCCGGATTGTATAACCGAGATTCCCCCCCTTTCCCCGCCCCTCCCCTCCCGCCAGGAAAAAAGCAAAAAAAAAAAAAAAAAAAAAAAAAGGAATTTCTGCTGGAGATTGGCAGCTGGAAAAAGGCTCGGGGTTGTCACAGCACAGGAAGGAGCCCCCAAATTGGGAAGAATTACTCATCCATGGAGAAAAGGCTCCTGTGCTGGCGGGGAGGTGCTGCAGGGGAGGAGGGAGGAGGGAAAGCTCCCGGGGATGGTGCCGGAGCCCGCCTGGGGCTGAGCTCCCCGGGATGCTCCCGCCGGGGGAGGCGATGCTTGGGAAGCACAGAGAGGGATGGAGCAGGATTCCCTGCAGGGAAGGGACCTGCCAGGGGCTGCTGAGGGTCTCAGAGAGGGTTCAAGGCATCCCAGGTACCAGAGCCGGGCTGGGAGATGCTTGGATAAATCCCACGGGATTTTTTTATTCGGCCCAGAGGAACCCAGAGCCCTCTGAAAATCCCCCTGCCTGGAGCAGGGGGAGAGATGGAGCAGAGACTCCCCCAATACCCCCAGCCCAGTATTCCAGAGATCCTGGAGCTTTTCCCGGGATTCCCTGCTGGGAAAGGACCTGGCCAGGGCTGCTGAGGGGCAGCCCTGCCAAAATTTGGGCTCAGGGCAGGTCCAAGGCATCCCAGATACCAGAGATGCTTGGATAATCCTGGCACCAGGGTCAGGGTGTGCTCCTCTCCACACCTCGCTGCCCTCCAGCCAGCACCTGGCAATTCCCAGATTTTTTTCATCACTAGGTTTTTCATTCCCAGATTTTTACATTTGTCCCAGAGGAACCCAGGAGAGCCTGGCTGCTCCCAGATCCCTCTGAAAATCCAGGAGGCAGCACCTGCCTGGAGCAAGGAGAATGATGGAGCAGAGACTCCCCCAGTACACCCAGCCCAGTATTCCAGAGATCCTGGAGATTTTCCCACCCCCAAAAAAAATCCAAGGCCAGAACTGTGGAGCAGAGGCCCTCCATCCAGCACCTGCCAATTCCCAATTCCCAGATTTTTTCATCACCAGATTTTTCATTCCCAGATTTTTTCATTCCTCCCAGAGGAACCCAGGAGAGCCTGGCTGCTCCCAGATCCCTCTGAAAATCCAGGAGGCAGCACCTGCCTGGAGCAAGGAGAATGATGGAGCAGAGACTCCCCCAGTACACCCAGCCCAGTATTCCAGAGATCCTGGAGATTTTCCCACCCCCAAAAAAATCCAAGGCCAGAACTGTGGAGCAGAGGCCCTCCATCCAGCACCTGCCAATTCCCAATTCCCAGATTTTTTCATCACCAGATTTTTCATTCCCAGATTTTTTCATTCCTCCCAGAGGAGCCCAGGAGAGCCTGGCTGCTCCCAGATCCCTCTGAAAATCCAGGAGGGCAGCACCTGCCTGGAGCAAGGAGAGAGATGGAGCAGAGATTCCCCTAATGCATCCAGCCCAGTATTCCAGAGATCCTGGAGCTTTTCCCACCCCCCCAAAAAAATCCAAGGCCAGAACTGTGGAGCAGAGCAGCTCCACAGAATCAGGAGGAGCTGGGGAGATGAGGAGAATGAAGATGAGGAAGATGAAGAGCAGCCATGCCCAGCTCCCCCTTAATTAAACACAATTCCAAACACCATAAATCCAATTTTTCAAGCGCCAGGAGCACAGGGAAGAACCTGCCTGGTGCTATCAACCCTCCTGCCCAGCCCAAACGCCGTTAATTGCTTTTGAAAGAGCCCGGGCGGGTCCGGGGGATGTCAGGAGACACCACGAGGGTGACAGATCCCCTCGGGGCTCATTGATCTGCCATCGATCAGAACTCAGAAACAAACTCAGAAACACAGACAGGCTCTGGCTCCGGGATCTGCGGGGGCAGCGCCTCCTAAGGCTCTCCTCAAAAATAAATCGTGGATTTGGGGTGAGGGGAGGGATCTTTGCAGATTTTTCTCCGGTGTCACCTTGGCTTAAAGGCTCTGAAATTCCAAGTGCCCTACACCCACGCTGGGAAAATCCAAACATGGGGCAAGGGGAAAGAAAAATCAGGTTATTTTCAACAGATTTGTCTGTTTCTACAATTCAGTTGGGCTCTGCAATTAGTAAAATTAATGTAAAATCTTTTTTTTTTTTTTTAATGCCCACCTGGCAGGTGCATCCCTGCAGCTTTGGGATTGGCAGGTGAAAATAAAGTGGATATAAACCGAGATAAAAAGCAGAATTCCCAACAAATTCCCAACCAGAGCATGATCACACTTTTTTAGGATATTCCACTGGAATCCTGGACAGCCCCTGGCACATCCCATCCCCTCAGACACACCAGCACTGATTTCCACTGGTTAATTCCACACAAAACATACATCTGCTGGAGCCACACAATTATCTCTGGGAGCAAAGCATTGATGGATGGAAGTTTTAATTACCAAACCTTCTCATCCTCCCCCATGCACAAAAAGTGCATTTTCTGGCATGTTTATTTAATAATAAAACATGGCCAAATTCCACACTGGTGGAACACGTGTGCGGGGCACGGGAGGGACGAGACGAGCTGGAAATTTGTCACCAGAGCTGGGAATTTCAGTTCCTGCCATCTCTGTGCCTCCAAAGCTGCTGGGGAGTGAGAGAGCAGCACGCAGGGAATGTGGAGGGGCTCAGGGATGGATCGGGGCTGTGGGGATTGACAGCTCCACTCCCGCACACGTCCCTGTCCCTTGATGTCCCCAAAGAGAAGAGCAAGCCTTAATTCCCATGGACAGGGCTAAAGGGTGGCCCTGTCACCCATCAGTATCATTTAAAGCTTGGGAAGTGCCCAATTCTGCGGGGAACGCCCCGCTGGAGCTCCGTGCTCATATCAGCCCTCATTTCATTCCGCTCCTTCACGCTTTTCTCTGCCGGTGACACCGAGCGACGCTTCCCCGTCCCCCGGCAGAGGGATCACGGCACAGGGAGCCACCCTCTGCTCCAAAACCTGCCTGCAACCCGCAGCTCCAGCCTGTTGGAGCCCGGTGTGATGGAGGTTAAATCCCCCCCGCCTCCCCTTCCTTCCTTTTGCGAGTAAATCCTCCAGCAGGAATTTTTTTTTTTTTCCCCCTCTTCCTTGGAAATTCACAGCCAACCTGCTAATGAGTCTTTGTGAAACTTGTGCCTTCTTACCTCTAATTTTACAGCCTGTTCGGATTTGAGCTCTGTGGACAGCCTCACATTTGGTTGGGAATTATAGGCTGAGTGGCTGTTCTCTCCTATTATTGTGCTGTCAATCTCCTATTAGCACATTATAATATGCTACACTGAATGCATCTGTTCTGTAGATCACAAGTCCTAATTGTCATTTGTTGAATCACTTTGTCTTATATGATTGTTAAGCAATTATTTCACCCAAAGCAGCTTAAACTTTGATTACTGTATAGTGTTTACAGGGATCAAAGGGAAAAATCAGCGGCGGCTTCAAACTTTTTTTTTTTTTTTTTCTGCTGTGGAAGACAAGGAGCGAGTGGGAGACGCACGGGGGTGACCTGGAGGTGCTTCCCTGGCATCCTGCCTTCAGGGAAATGGTGTTTGTCCAGGATGGTGAAAGGTCCAGTGAGTGGGGAGGTCAGGAGATGGATGTGAAGTGACATTCCTGCCAGGATTGCTCATGGATCCCGCCTCTCCTGGTGTGTGGCACCAGCTGCCCGCCCGTCCCCTCCGGTGGGACCGGGGCCTGGTGGGGGGACAACACCCCCTGGGATGTTGTTAAACATCCTGAACATCCCAGGGCTGATCTCCCATGGATACAGCATCCCAAATATCCCAGGGATGATCTCCCATGGATTCAGAATCCCAAATATCCCAGGGATGATCTCCCATGGATGGAACATCCCAAACATGCCAGGGTTGCATTTCCCATGGATCCAGAATCCCAAATATCCCAGGGCTGCATTTCCCATGGTCTGAACATCCCAGGGATGATCTCCCATGGATTCAACATCCCAAATATTCCAGGGGCTGATCTCCCATGGAGTTTCAGAATCCCAAATATCCCAGGGATGATCTCCCATGGATTCAGAATCCCAAATATCCCAGGGATGATCTCCCATGGATTCAGAATCCCAAATATCCCAGGGATGATCTCCCATGGATTCAGAATCCCAAATATCCCAGGGCTGCATTTCCCATGGTCTGAACATCCCAGGGCTGATCTCCCAAGGATTGAGCATCCTGACCGTCCCCTCTGGTGGGACCGGGGCCTGGTGGGGGGAGAACACCCCCTGGGATGTTGTTAAACTTTTCCAAACAAGGGGAAAACCTCCCTGCTCCCCAAAAGGATGGGAATTGGGTGGGGTCACATCCAAATAAATCCCAAATAAATCCTCCATGGAAGTAGCAGCAGGGGGTCAGCAGAGGACAGGGCTGAGGCAGCACGCAGAGCCCTGGGCACACACATTTATTTTGGTTTTGCCACCCCACTCCAAAGCCCTCACAGAGGCCCTATGGAATCTCAGATCCCTCACCCCATTCCCCCTCTGAGGATCCCTCTGAAGTCCGGCTGCTGGAATGCCAGGGAGTGATCCCAGGGCATGGGAACCCAGCCTGAGGGAGGGCTCAGCACCCGGGGCTTGGGCTAACCCGGCAATCCGGGCTGCCAGCAGCGGGGAGGAATGCTGGCCATTGTCTGTGAGGAGCCCAGACACGGCTCAGAGAGGGAGAGAACCACGGCTCAGAGAGGGAGAGAACCACGGCTCAGAGAGGGAGAGAACCACGGCTCAGAGAGGGAGAGAACCACGGCTGAGAGAGGGAGAAAACCAGGGCTCAGAGAGGGAGAAAACCAGGGCTGAGAGAGGGAGAAACCAGGGCTGAGAGAGGGAGAAAACCAGGGCTCAGAGAGGGAGAAACCACGGCTGAGAGAGGGAGAAAACCAGGGCTCAGAGAGGGAATAAACCACGCCGGTGGCTCCTCTCTCCAGACGGCTCCACGAGCCAGCAGGGATACACAAACTGTCAGCAATCTTCTGCTTGCAGCCTCTTCTCCAGCCAGCCTTGGATGGAACCTGAGCGCCACAAGAACTCCCTCCCTGCCCAGGCAGCTGCACGGCCCCTGTCACCTCCTGCCACCCCTGGAGAGGAGATGGAGCAGAGCTGGCCCTGCTTTTGTGCAAATTCATGAGTTTCCTCATATAAATGATTGTCAGAATAATAGGAAATCAGCCCCCAGAACATAAAACCCTTTATAAATCAGGTTTGTCCTCAGCCAGGCCTCAGGTTTGTCACCTCAGGCCAGGGCCTGTCCCCAACAATGGTTGGCCTGTCAACCAGGGTCCCCAACCATGGCCTGTCCCAGCCAGGGCCTGTCCTCAACCAGGGCCTGTCCCCAACAATGATTGGCCTGTCCTCAACCAGGGTCTGTCCCCAATCATGGCCTGTCCCCAACCATGGCCTGTCCTCAACCAGGGTCTGTCCCCAGCCATGGCCTGTCCCCAACCATGGCCTGTCCCCAATCAGGGCCTGTCCCCAGCCATGGCCTGTCCCCAATCAGGGCCTGTCCCTAGCCATGGCCTGTCCCCAGCCAGGACCTTTCCCCAACCATGGCCTGTCCCCAACCAGACCATCAAGTGCCTCACAAAAGGGAAAAAAATCAGTGAAAAGAACCAGAGTGGCCTTTCTGTGGATTTTTGGGAGAAGCTCCATCTCCTGCTCGTCCCTCCCTGGGCTGATTCCCGAGGGCACAGCTCCCATTCCCAGCCCCACAGCAGCACCCCTGGGTGCTGGTCACAGCTTTGGGCACAGCTCCCATTCCCAGCCCCACAGCAGCACCCCTGGGTGCTGGTCACAGCTTTGGGCACAGCTCCCATTCCCGGCCCCACAGCAGCACCCCTGGGTGCTGGTCACAGCTTTGGGCACAGCTCCCATTCCCGGCCCCACAGCAGCACCCCTGGGTGCTGCTCACAGCTTCGGGCACAGCTCCCATTCCCAGCCCCACTGCAGCACCCCTGGGTGCTGGTCACAGCTTTGGGCACAGCTCCCATTCCCAGCCCCACAGCAGCACCCCTGGGTGCTGGTCACAGCTTTGGGCACAGCTCCCATTCCCGGCCCCACAGCAGCACCCCTGGGTGCTGGTCACAGCTTTGGGCACAAAAAGCTGCTGGGTGCAGCTCCAAGCCACCCCTGAGGGTCCCATCCCACGGGGGAGCTTTTCCACTTCATCCCAGCATGGAAATCCCAGAGAGCAGGAAGGAGTCGAGCTCAGGGATGTGCAAATTGGTTCCTTGTAAAAACAAGTTTTTAAAAGTTGAGTTTGGAGTAGGAACCCTAAGAAAACCACTTTATTTCTATATTTTGTCAGGCAAAAAAAAAAAAAAAAAAAAAAAACCCCTAATTATTTCCTGTATCCTAAAAGTGATGGCACAGCCCAAAGAAGCCTCAAAGAAAGTTGTCAAACCTTGGGATGAAACAAATCTGGAGGAGCAGGTAAAAGGTAGCAGCTCCAGCACAGGTAAATTGCTTTTTAACAAGGAGACAAGGCCCATCCCTGGCATCTGCCGTATGTTTTTATAAAGCCCAGAAATATGTTTTTAAAAGGCCAGTAAATAAAGTTCCTATCGATTTGATCTCCAGTGTAATCTGTTTTTCTGTCTGCCACCACGAGTGGTAATAAAAGGGAATCAGGGGACGCGGGTTTGGGTTAATGCAGCGATCCATCATCGTCGGGGCCTTTGCTTCGCTGCACAATCCAGAAACTGCCCCAAATTGGTGCAAAGGCCAATTTTCTTTTCCAATTTATTTTTGCTTGAGCGAAGCAATATCGAGGCAGGACGAGGAGGATGCGTTTCCCGTCGTTCCAGATGTTCTCCCCCTTCCCTGGCCTGGCACCAGCAGCTGCTGGGTTCAGGATTTTGGGAAGGTGCTGGGGTGTTTGGGGCTTTGAGGTCGAGTCTTTGCAGTGGGACCCAAAGGGAGGTTGGGATGTGCTCAGGAGAGTTTTGCAATGAGGATTGAGCGTTCCAGGGCTGATCTCCCATGGATTGAGCATCCCAGGGCTGCATTTCCCATGGATTTGACATCCTGAACATCCCAGGGCTGATCTCCCATGGATGGCACATCCCAAACATCCCAGGGATGATTTCCCATGGACTCAGAATCCCAAATATCCCAGGGCTGATCTCCCATGGATGGAACATCCTGAACATCCCAGGGCTGCATTTCCCATGGATGGAACATCCTGAACATCCCAGAACTGATCTCCCATGGATAGAACATCCTGAACAATCCATGACTGCATGGATTCTGCATCCCAAATATCCCAGGGCTGCATTTCCCAAAGATCAAATATCCTGAACATCCCAGAGCTGATCTCCCATGGATGGAACATCCCAAATATCCCAGGGGCTGATCTCCCATGGATTCAGAATCCCAAATATCCCAGGGCTGATCTCCCATGGATTCAACATCCCAAATATCCCAGGGCTGATCTCCCATGGATTCAACATCCCAAATATCCCAGGGCTGATCTTCCATGGATTGAACATCCCAAATATCCCAGAGCTGATCTCCCATGGATTCTGCACCCCAAACATCCCAGGGCTGATCTCCAGACATTCCCAGGTCTCTGCCCCCCAGGCCAGAGCTGTTAAAGGTTTTCCAGGGTATCCAAGCCATCCAAAACCTCTCTCCTGTCCCTGCCAGTGCACCCTGACTCCTTTCCCTGAGCTTGTTCTTCACAGAGATGTCCCCACACACAACAGGTGACCTCACAGCACTAAAAACTGCCCCAAAATTGGTTTTTTGGGCAGCAAATTGATGTTTGATAAAGTTGAGTTCGACAGCTCAGTGTTTAAACATGAAAAAATATTCAAATCCACCCTAAAATGATGCATTAAATTCCTCCAGGTCAGGTTTTGCTGCCACCAGAGCTCAGCTTTGTGAGATTCCACCCCACTTTCAGCTCCTTCACCCCAAACCATCGATGTTCCCTTCACTGAGGAGCTGCAGGGGAGACCTTGGGCACAAAGGTGACCCCAAACCCATCCCAAAAACCTGAGACGAGGATGGGAAACCTCCCATTCCCCCCTCACCCTTCAGAAAACCGATAAATATTTCTAGAGAGAAAAACAAACACTCTGCACTTGGCTTTTTTGGAGGTTGTTTTTCTTGAAGAGACAAAGTGTTCCACAGAGAGCTGACACTTCCTACACAAGTTTGCATCCTCAAACCCCGAGATTTTCTGCCACGGATTTGGATGGGAAAAGCATCTCCAGCCCTCCCCACCCCATCCAGGATCACCAAGCACCACAGGGAGATGGAGATCTCCTCGCTTCACCAAATTTTCCCACTCTCATTTGGGAATAAATTAGGAATAATCGAATTTTCTGGGTTTAGGAATAACCCCCCATAAAGCATAAAAACAACTCTCGTGCCTCAGCTTTTGTTTCAGCTCAATTTAGGGTGAGTTCAGGAGAGAAAAAAATATGATCCTGAAGCTAGAGGTTCAGGAGTAAGAAAATATATAAAATATATAAAATAAATAATAAATAATATATAATATATAATATATAATATATAATATATAATATATAATATATAATATATAATATATAATATATAATATATAATATATAATATATAATATATAATATATAATATATAATATATAATATAAAATAAATAATATATAATATAAAATAATTAATAATTAATAAATAATATATAATATATAATATATATTATTATATATAATTATATTATTAATTATCTATATTATCTATTATATAATAATATGTAATATAATGAAATAAAATATATTAAAAAAATAAACCTGAGGAAATTCAGAGTGAGTTGTCTGAGGGGTTTAAGGCCACCCAACCCCTCCCCAAAATGAGCTCCTGGAGGAATTTTGGGGAAAGCCAGAGGAGAAACCCACCCCAAATCGCAGGCAGCAGCAGGACCCGTGTCCTCAGATGCCTCAGCTCAAGCTGTGCCGAGAATCTGGGGAGGAATCTCTGCCAAATCCATCGGCAGAGCCATTCCCTGGGGACCTGCCACAGCTGGGGCACAGCTGGAATTCCATCCCAAAATAAACAGGTGCTCAGCCAGGGCAGGTTCCCTTCCCTTCCTTGCTTTTTTTTTTTTTTTTGGGGGTTTTTTTTTTTTTTTTTTTTTTTTTTGTGGATTCTGTGGATGCTGGCACAGCCTGCCAGGGGCTGGCTCCTGTCCCCAAAATCCTCCCCGCAGAGTTCCCTTCTCCAGGACTAAAATGAAAAGGAAAAACAACTTCCCACATCCCCGGGAAACTTCAAACTCCTGGGAAGGCGGGCACGGGGCTGTGTGCAGCAGCCTCTGCCAGCCAGGAGGATTTTTAATTTTTAATTTTTAATATTTTTTTTTTTTTTTTTTTTTTTTTTTTGGGAAGGATCAATCAGACATTTTTAAGGAAAATTCTCCTTCCAACCATGTGATCCACAGGGGGAAGAGACTTCCCAGACTGCGGGGAAGAGCCGGAAAAACGGATCGTTCACACTCGGAGGCAGCGGCAGCACCGCTCCCCTCTCCCTTCACAGCTCCCAGAACGACGGAAATTATGGGATAGGGCGGGTTTTGGGGTGCCAGGCAGGATTTCAGCGGGATTTGGGAACGGTGCCGCATCCTGGGACAGCTTTGGGATCGCAGGGCACGGCGGGGGTGTCCCCAAAATACCCCGAAGTCACCTCGTTTATTGTCCCTCCCGTGGCCGCGGCACGCCCAGTACAGCCCGCGGGAATCCCAGTTCCTCCCAGTTTATCCCATTTCTTCCCAGTTTATCCCATTTTCCCCATTTCTTCCCAGTTTCTCCCATTTCTTCCTAGTTCTCCCATTTATTCTCAGTTTCTTCCAGTTCCTCCCATTTCTTCCACTTTTTCCCATTTCTTCCCAGTTTCTCCCATTTCTTCCCAGTTTCTCCCAGTTCCTCCCAGTTTCTCCCATTTCTTCCCAGTTTCTCCCATTTCTTCCCAGTTTCTCTTATTTCTTCTCAGTTTCCCCCATTTCCTCCCAGTTTCTCCCAGTACTTCCCAGTTTCTCCCATTTTCTCCCATTTCCTCCCAGTTTCTCCCAGTTTCCCCCAGTTTCTCCCAGTCCGGGCGGCGCTGGAGCTCGGGCAGTTCAATGCTGCCACCTGGTGGTGACAGGCGGGAACTGCAGCACCGGGATCCCCAAATCCCAAATTCCATCGGGAGATCCCAGAGCCCGGCCCGAGGCCGGAATGGCTTTGAAAAATTGACAATTTTTTTTTTTAATTGACTTTTTTTTTTTTTTTTTTTTTTGGCTGAGTTGTGGCAAATCAATGGATCAGCTGCAACAGAGTGATCCTGATCCCCAGGAGAGTAATTTTGATCCTGATCCCAGGGAAAGTCATCCCAGTCCTAATCCTGATCCCAGGAAAAGTCATCCTGATCCTGATCCCAGGAAAAATCATCATGATCCCAATCCCAGAAAAAATCATCCCAATCCCAGGAAAAGATTTTGATCCTGATCCCAGGAAGAATCATCTGAATCCCAGGAAAAGTCATCCCAATCCCAAACCTCATCCTGATCTCGATCCCAGGAAAAATCATCTCGATCCTGATCCCAGGAAAATAATCCCAATCCTGACTCCAGGAAAAGTAATTTTGATCCCGATCCCAGAAAAAAACCATCCCAATCCCAATCCTGATCTCAGGGAAAGTCATCCTGATTCCAGGAAAAATCATCCCAATCCCAAATCCAGATCCTGATACCAGGGAAAGTAATTTTGATTCTGATCCCAGGAAAAGTAATCCCAATCCTGATTCTGATCCCAATCCTGATCCCGATCCCAGGAAAAGTCATCCCAACCCTGATTCCGATCCTGATCCATATCCCAATCCCAACCCTGACCCCAGGAAAAGTAATTTCGATCCCAATCGTGATCCTGATCCCATCCCTGATCCAGGAAAAGTCATTTTAATCCCAATTCCGAATCCCAATCCTGATCCAGAAAGAGTCATCCCAATCCCGATTCCGAATCTGATCCGAATCTCGATCTGGATCCTGATCCCAGGAAAAGTCATTTTGATCCCGATCCCAATCCTGATCTGAATCTCGATCCCAATCCAGATCCTGATCCCAGGAAAAGTAATTTTGATCCCAATCCCAATCCCGATCCAGATCCCAGGAAAAGTCATTTTGCCCCCGATCCCAATCCCGAACCCGATCCAGATCCTGATCCCAGGAAAAGTAATTTTGATCCCAATCCCAATCCCGATCCTGATCCCAGGAAAAGTCATTTTGATCCCGATCCCGATCCCAATCCCAATCCAGATCCTGATCCCAGGAAAAGTCATTTTGATCCCGATCCCAATCCCGAACCCGATCCCGATCCTGATCCCAGGAAAAGTCATTTTGATCCCCATCCCGATCCCAATCCAGATCCTAATCCCAGGAAAAGTCATTTTGATCCCCATCCCAATCCCGACCCCGATCCCGATCCTGATCCCAGGAAAAGTCATTTTGATCCCGATCCCAATCCCGAACCGGATCCCAATCCAGATCCTGATCCCAGGAAAAGTCATTTTGATCCCAATCCCGATCCCGATCCTGATCCTGATCCCAGGAAAAGTCATTTTGATGGACCCCGATCCCGACCCCGATCCAGATCCTGATCCCAGGAAAAGTCATTTTGATCCCGATCCCGGCCCCGATCCCGGCCCCGATCCCGATCCCGGCCCCGATCCCTATCCCGATCCCGGCCCCGATCCCGATCCCGGCCCCGATCCCGATCCCGACCCCGATCCCGATCCCCCGATCCCGGCCCGATCCCGATCCCGATCCCGATCCCGGCCCCGATCCCGATCCCGATCCCCGATCCCGCTCTCTCACCTTCCTGGCCCAGGGGAAGCGCACGCGGGGCTCGCCCCACTCGAGGCTCAGGCGCTGGCGGTAGCCCTGGCACTTGGGGATGTAGCTGCAGCTCACGTCCCCCACCTCGGGGTAAATGACCTCCAGATCCCCCCTGCAACACCGACCGCCAGCAAAATGAGGTGCGGGGTGGGAACTGGGGCTGGGATGGAGTTGGGAATGTTGGGGAGGAGCTGGAGGCGGGAATTGGGGGTGACAAAGGCCAGAGGACAAAGGCCAGGGGACAAAGGCCAGGCTGGGGAGGGGACACAGTCCAGGCTGAGGAGGTGACAAAGGCCAGGCTGAGGAGGTGACAAAGGCCAGGCTGGGGAGGTGACAAAGGCCAGAGGGGACAAAGGCCAGGCTGGGGAGGGGACACAGTCCAGGCTGAGGAGATGACAAAGGCCAGGCTGGGGAGGTGACAAAGGCCATAGGACAAAGGCCAGGCTGGGGAGGGGACACAGTCCAGGACAAACAAAGGCCAGGCTGGGGAGGTGACAAAGGCCAGGCTGAAGACGGGACAAAGGCCATGACAAAGGCCAGGCTGGGGAGGTGACAAAGGCCAGGCTGAAGACGGGACAAAGGCCAGGGGACACAGGCCAGGCTGGGGAGGTGACAAAGGCCAGGCTGGGGAGGTGACAAAGGCCAGGCTGAAGACGTGACAAAGGCCAGGGGACACAGGCCAGGCTGGGGAGGTGACAAAGGCCAGGGGACAAAGGCCAGGCTGGGGAGGGGACACAGTCCAGGCTGAGGAGGTGACAAAGGCCAGGCTGAGGAGGTGACAAAGGCCAAGCTGGGGAGGTGACAAAGGCCAAGCTGGGGAGGTGACAAAGGCCACGGAGCATCTCTCACCTGCAGAATTTGTGGTCGGGGTCGCCGAGGGGCTCGAAGATGCAGGGCACGGTGTCCTGGCTGCCCCAGCCCCGGGGAGGAGCAGGGTGAGCGCCACCAGCACAGCCCCCAGCAGCTTCATCCTGCCCTGGGGACAAGGGGACAGCGAGGGTCACCCCCAGTGGCACCCAGCACCCCCAGTTCAGCTGCCAGAACCCATCATTTCCTCCTCCAGCTGTTTAATCCCATTTATTCCAAAGTCGAGCTGTTTCCTGCTTCTCCTCTTTGCCAAAATGACCCCAAATCTTAGAGAAACCTTTTCCACAGGGCTGGTGCTTTGTCCCCTCTGCATGGCACAGGGGACGTGCCTGTGTGGTGACACCACAGGGATCCTGGAGGGGACAGAGTCCCCATCTCCCAAAAACAACAGAAAATTTGGATCAGGAGCAGCTGTGATCTATCCAAGACCATCCCCAAGGACACACAGCCAGCCAGGACAGCAGGACACGTCCCCAGCCCAGTCAAGGTCCTTGCAGGGAGCAGCTCCTTGACCCAGCCCCCCACTCCAGCTCTTCTCCACAACTCTGACCCCCCATTTTTAAGCCTGGAGGGGACTAGGGGACACTGGGTTGGGTCCCCCACCTCCCCTGCCGAGCCCTCACCGGCTGGTTGCCACCACAGCAACCGAGGTGGCCACCAGGGCCAGCCGTGCCCGAGCCACTCACCAGCGCTGGGGACGAGGAGCGGCTCGGAGGCAGAGCCCGGAGCTCCGGGGTTGCCGTGGAGATGCTTTTGGAGATGATTTCCTCGGAGGGAGCGGGAATCAAAGTCAAAGCGCAGGGAAGGGGCAGCCGGGCGCTCTAAACCCCCAACGGCTTTTTGGGGTTTTTTAACGGCCCCCCCAAACCGCCCCCAACGGCACCGGGTCCCCCCAAAGCCAGCCCAACCCCCCCCGGCCGCACCTCGGGCTGCTCGGGTTAATTAGGAGCCCAACTTTGATTTGAGCTTCTCTTCCATTTGTCTAATGGGCATGGGGATGAGGCACATGCGGATAAATGAAATAAAATTATAATAATAATATAAAAAAAAAAAAAAGAGGCCGGCGTGAGTTGGGAATGGGGATTACATTATATAATGGAGCTGGGGCTGCACGCTCGGAGAACACGAGAGAAAGAGGAGCCGGGTTTAACTAATTAGAAACATTAATGGATTGGGAATGATCGGGAGCTTTTAGGGGCTTTAATGGCTCCCGTTCCCACGCTGCCGAGATGGGCACAGCCCGTAATTAAAGCCGGCAAATGGGCTTAAGTGAGTCAGGCTTTTCCCAGGAATGCCGGGCTGGGTGAGTCAGGAATGGGGTTTGCACCCTGGCGGTGTCCTGGAAATTTGGGATCCCCAGCGCTGGGGATCAGCAGAAAACACCCAAAAAATGTGGAAAAGGAATGGTGAGAACGGCAGGAATTTCTTTAGGGAAATGGCTGAAAGTTTAACGAAAGGCAGGACAAGGAGATGGACACCGGGAGAGATGGGGAAGGAGCTCGTGGTAAAACCGGGGGTGGTTTGGGATGGAAGGAGCTGAAATCCTTCCATGTGTCACCATTCCATGGCAGGGACACCTTTCACTGTCCCAACCTGGCCTTGGACACTTCCAGGGATGGGGAAGCCACAGCTCCTCTAGTGGGGTTTGCACCCTCACAGTGTCCTGGAAATTTGGGATTCCCCAGTGCTGGGAATCAGCAGAAAACACCCAAAAATGTGGAAAAGGAATGGTGAGAACGGCAGGAATTTCCTCGGGGGAATGGGGACAGAGTTTAAAGGGTAGCAGGAAACTTATCCAGTTTTCTCCAGGATAAAAAAATCCATGGGAAATTGTTGTCAGGGCTGGACACCCTCTCCTGAGTGATGCTCCTGAGGGGCAGGAAATCACTGGAATATTTAATTTTTAAACCCCAGTGGTTTAAACCCAGAGCAGGGTGACTCCAGAGCCGCTGGCTTTGCTGCCACATTCCCGGAAAAATCAACCCCAGGGATTTCCAGCAGCCTCCTCCTCCTGTCTCTGCCTGGAGCTCTCTCAGAAAAGGAGAAAAAAAAAGGAGAAAATAGCAAAAAAAAAAAAAAAAAAAAAAAAAAAAAAAAAAAAAAGAAAAAAGAAGGGAAAAAAAAAAAAAAAAAAAAAAAGGGGGGAAGAAGCAGAAAAAATGCAGTTACAAAAGCGGAAAAAAAATCAGAAAAAAGCAGCATTTTCCCCTCCTCCGGAGGATCCTGGTGTCAAACCAGGTCCCGGCTCCTGTCCCGGCCATCCCGGGCTGTTTCAGGTTCCCTGTCCTGACTCAGCCCTGTGGGACTGCAGGAATCTCGTTTTTCCAGCTGGGAAGCCTCACACTGAGCTGGGTGTGAGGGAAATCCAGGAATTCCCTCCTGGAATGGGACCTGCTTCAAAATTTTTTTTTTTTTTTTTTTTTTTTTTTTGGTAAAAACATGATTGAAAACCTGTTTCAAACTCCTCATCTCTCCCAGATTCCATGAAGGATTTTTCCCAATGTTCTGGAAATAAAATAAAGCTTTCAAAGTAGTTAGCACAGGATTAATTTAATTAATCAAGTGAGGGAATGGATGGAATAAAATTACTGCAGTCCCCACATCGATTCATTTGGGAGGAGATATTTAAATAGAGATACAAAAATAAATATATTTTACATTTTTATCCCCAACAAACAGCTCCAAAATCTGCTAAAAAGCCTCTCAGAGCTGGCAAAAGCCAGAGGGAGCTGAGGAAATAATTTTCCTGTTGATATCAGAGATTGAAAAGCTTTTAATAAAAGGCAGAGAAGGGAGGCAGAAACCTGGGGCCTGTTTTAACAGCAACAACCAACCTGTGGTAGCCAAATCAGGGAGCTGGGAGCCAAATTCCACCTGGGCTGAGCCCTGGGGCCACAAATGGGGTTTGGAGAGGGGAAGGAAGGGACAGAGGAGACAAAAAATCCCCACCTGGGCACTGCCGGGGGGCCAAAATATTCTCTTTAGGATCCAGCTGAGGCAAAAATAGAAAATTTCCGCGGCTGCCCGTGACCATCAGCTGAGAGTGAGGAGCTCTCAGAGCTCCCCCGCACGTGCAGAGCCTCCAGCTTTGTTTATTCAATGCGGAACCCGAGCAGAGTTTCACTCGGAAAGTTCATGAAAATCTTGTTTGCACTTCTCAGGAAAGCATTGTTTGGAACTTCCTCCCCGGAGCCGCCTTCCTGTTGATGTGACATCGAGATGAACTTTTTTTTTTTTTTTTTTCATCTCCCTGCTCCATGAAAAAGGGAAGTTTTGCCATTTTATTTTGCTTTTTTTTTTTTTTTTTTTTTTTTTTTTAATTTTCAGCTTGCTCCCATCCCATTTCTTTGTGCCTGCAGGGACAGGAGGTGATCCCAGTCCCATGACATAGGAAGCCCTGGGGTGGATTTTTTTTTGCTTTTGTTTTTTTTTTTTCAGCCTGAACAAAATTTTTAAGTCACCACTGAAGCCGTTAAAAAAATCAAATCTTCCTCACCAGTGAGCCAAAGCTCTGGAAAACAAGGATTAATTTTGTTTTTCATGAGCAGAAATATTTCTGAGCACTAAAAAAATGCTCCTTTGGGCTACCAACAACACCCACAAGCACCAGCCCATCTTTTCCTTCAATAATCCAGAATTTTCCTCTGATTTGAGGATAAATCTGAATATTTCCAGGTAGCACCTCCGTGCCTCAGTTTCCCCCAGACTCCAGTGAACAAAGCACCTGAGCAACTCCAAAAAAACCAACACCTCCAGGCTGAAAAATCACTAAAATAAAGTATTTACACTGCTGATACCGAGCACTTGGCAGGGCCTCGGTGCCCGGGGGAATTCCCTCGAGTTTTCCAACCCTTTAAATCCTCAGCAATCAGAAAAGGAAACAAAACCCGCGTTCTCCCTCCCTCCAGCTGTGCCCTCTTATCTCCCTTGTCCTCACATTTCCCTCCTTCCCTGCTCCAACCCAACAACCCCAAGGTCGCCTTCACCTTGTCCCAGCCAAGCCCCTGGGCAAGAACTTTGTGAATCAAAAACCCCACTCGGCCCAGGACAAGCCGTGAATTTGCATCTGAACCGATCTGCGGGGCTGCCTCTGCTCCTTGGGGGATTTTTAAGTGGATGTGACAGATTTATTTGGCTCGGGAGTTCCCCTGGGTCGGTCTAGAGCCGCCTTGGGGTCAGGGGTTAAAAAGCCCGCATTATAAAAAGTAGGATTTTAAAGCTGAGCCTGGAATTTTGGGTTTCTCCAGCATTAATAAGACGATGGGGGAAAAAAAAAAAATCTGGAGTGATGGGGTTGAATTTATCTCCCCAAACCCTTCCTGCGAGGCACAGGAACAGGCAGAGCTTCAAAGGCCGAATGCAGATCGCTGGTGCAGGCTGAGATTAGCAGGGAGGGATTTCTGGCTTTTCCCTTTATACCTGCCAAAGCTCCAGCGCTGAACTCTCACCCCCTCCTGGCCCATTTTCCTGGCCAGCAGCTGTGCCCGGTCGAGCTGGATTAAACTGTGGCATCAGCAGCGCTGGGAAGGTCATGAGTGATCGCAGGGGATGGGTCAGAACCTCCCAAAAAAGGGGGGTTGGACCACGGTGAGCTCTGAGCAGGAATTTCTGTGGGATCAGGAAGGGATCTGCGATGCTTTTTGCCTTTGGAGTTGGCAGCAGCCAAATGGATCCCAACAGGAGCTGCCAGGGCAGCATAAAACCAACAGCAAAACAGCCCCGGGGCTGCTGCGACCCCCAAAACCTGCCCTGGCACCACCCCCACTCCCTGTGCCCCCGGGTACAGGAATATCTGATGTTTTCCAGGGAAAAGCACACGCCTGAGCGAACCCCCGAGTCTGGCAGCAGCGCCCAGAGCCCCCCCTTCCCTCCCCTTCCCATCCCAAACCTCAGCTCCAGCAGCACAGGCAGGAATTATCCCAACCCAACCCCACCCCCTGCAGCACCCGTGGGATCTCAGGATTTGGGGTCTCACCCCATCCCAATCCCAGTCCCGGGGGTGCTGCCCCATCCCTGAGCCGCTCTGGGCGGGGAGGAGGTGACCTTGGGGACAGCGGGATGTGGCACACCTGGCGCAGCCCCCCCGTGCCACGGCAGGTACCTTGTGACTGCTCCTGCCGGAGCTGCGGCTCTTTCTGGGCGAGGGCTGCTATTTTGGGCTGGATGTTTTCACTTGGCCTATATTAAGCGCATTCATTTCGCAGTCACAAGGCAGCGCAGAGCGGCGCGGGAGCCGCGGCTCCCCCGGCAGCAGCTCCGCAGCCCGGCACGGCCCAGCCCGGCACAGCCCAGCCCGGCACAGCCCAGCCCGGCCCGCTCCTCTCCAGCTGCTGCCCCATCCCACCCCATCGCCGTCCCACTGGAATTCCTGGCTGGAATTCCTGCATTAAGCGCTCCCGGCTCTTTCAATTCACCGGGAATTGCCGCAACACCGACACGCGACAGCAGCAGCGTGGAGGGGAAGGATTGAGAAAGCCTCAGGTGTGACCTCTGCCAACCTGGCCGCGCTCCCCGGGGATGCTGTGTGGGCGCAGGGATCGGCTGGTGGAAGCATTTCCACCTTTTCCCTCTTTGCCTCCCACTCTCCTGGGAGCTGAGGCCTTGGAAAGGAGATGAATCTCTGCCCCGTGCCTCGTGGACGCTCTAATTGTAATTACAGCCCTGCAGGGATGACAGCAAAAAATAAACAAACATCTCTTCCAGGTCCCACGGGCCGGCTGGATGAGGCTCGTGGGAAAGCCCTGGGGCAGCGGGATAATGAGGAGCTGCTTGAGGAAGGAGCATCCTCTGCTCTGACTCAGCTCGGGCTCAGCCTGGCTAACTGGGATGGACTGGGAGGGTCCCAGTGGCCACCCTGCTGCTCCCCTGTGCCAGCCGGGCACCGGGACCCTCGTGTGGAATCCTGGCTGGCTGGGCAGGGATGGGCTAAAAATAGCAGCGTTCCAGATTCAGCCCGCATGAGGCTCTTCCCTCCAGCCCCTGGTTTATTTTCTCCCTCTTCCCAAAACTCTCCGCAGCCCGGGATGAAGGGGAGCACAGCCTGGACCCTTCCCTAGATCCTCCAGGGGAAAAAAAAACTGGAGCTGGAACAGTTAAATTGGTTCAAATCCCCGATGGTGATGCACTTAGACCAGATTAACCTTTGCATCAATAGGTTCCCAAATCGCACTGAACTGGCTTAACCCTTCCCTAAATGGGTTTAACTGGTTTGCAGCGGGGGCTGGTGGAGCTTTAACGAGCTCACAGCTCGGTGCCAGCGCTGGCGCTTTCCTGGGGAGCCCTGAGCCCCCTCAAGATCCCCCAAAACCAGTTTGGGGCCTGGAAGGAGGTGAGGTCACTTCTCATATTTGGGGGAACCCTTCAGCATGAGCATCTTTTCAAAGACATTTTCCAGCTTCTCCCCCCTCCCCAGGTGTTTTTTCGCATCCCCTTGGCACCCTGGCTCTGAAGGGGACCCCAAAATCCCCCCTATTTACACCAGCAGAGTCACAGAGCGCTGACTTCACATCCCAAAAAACCACCCAGCTGCAAAACGACAGAAAACAGCCCGGGGTCCCCAACACAGGCAGCCAGGCCCCCCCTTTTTTACCTACCCCTCTTTCCAGCACCAGTATCCCCAGTTCAGGCAGGTCAGAGCCCGCGCCCAGCCCGCTCTGGCAGAGCCCCAGCTGAGCCTGGAGCCAGGAGGCCTGAGATCCCCCCAAGGGTGATGATTTAGGAGCAATTTGGGCCAGATCAGGACCATTTGCAGATGCTCCAGGACGCAGCCACAAACCCGCCCTTGCTGCAGGGGGGGGAACGTGTTTCCCTTGGTTTGAGACCCAGGAAAAAAAAAAAAAAAAAAAAAAAAAGTTTTTTAGTAGCTACAACCAAATTAGGTGGGGGAAAAAAAAAATAAAACAAACCCCAGAGTTTCCTCCCTAGCCCAGGAGCAGTGCAGGGGGGACAGAACATCCTGGAGGTGCGAGAGCAGCACCCCGGGGTGGAGGTGAGGGGAGCCCCGGGCTCTCCCCGTGTGTGCCGAGCTGCACGTTCCTGCTCTTATCGAATGCATCGGGATCAGCTCCAGCGGCACCGCTGCCAGCCCAGGGCAGCTCAAGGGGCTCCTCCCGCCCCATTATCCCCTCCTTTCCCACGGAGTCACCTCTCCGGCCCGCCGAGTCACGCTGGTGGCTCGTGCCTCCTTTCCGTGGCCCGTGGCCATTTCCCCGGTTCTCATTGACTCACCCATCCCAGAGCTCACCCTCTGCTTTTCCAATTCCCATCCCGGGCGTTTCTGGGCACTCGGACTCACCTGGGATTTCCCTTCCTTTCCTGCATCCCTGAGGATCATCCCAGTGCAGGACCCTCAGGTTGGGCCGTTCCCAAAATCACCTTCCAACCAGCAGAAGTGCTTTTCGCACACCTCAAGGCTGCAGGGAGTTTCCTTTTCCAGCAGCAAAAGATTCCCCCCTTTTCTCACCCTGGCTGGCATCTTCTGCTTCTTTTGTTTGGTTTTTTGTTTTAGTTTGGGGTGGTTTTTGTTTTTGGGGGTTTTGTTTTTTTTTTTTTTCCCACAGATCATGGGAAAAAACAAAAGATTTGCAGAATTTAGATGCAATCAGTGCCTCAAACATATTCCTTCACACTTCCCATCCATCCCTTCCTCCATCGTGAAACCATCCCAAAGTTTGTTTTCTCCAGCTGCAGTAGAGGAAACATTTAGGAACGAGTCTGAAAGACTTGGGAAGTGTGGGGAAATTGGATTTTTTTTGGGGGGGGGAGCAGGGAGACGCGGCCTCCGGCGCGCTCAGAGCCAGCCTGAACGGCTCGGAGTGGAAAATTCCTGTCCGTCGAGCTGGGATTGTGGTCCAACAGGTTTTTAGTCCCAGCCCCTTGAGTTGTGTCAGTGCAAAAACTCATCCCTAGGGCATTTGTTCGGATCACATGGGCGAGCGCGTATAAAAATGAGTCCTGCCTGTCCCGGCCAGTTCGCACCTGGAAAGGGAAGGCGGCTGCTGGAGGGACAGAGCGAGGCCGCTGCGCTCAGGTAATCCCAAAATTATCCCCAATTCTCCCATGGAGAGACCGAGGGTTTCCCCAGCGGGAATTTGCGGGGGAATGCAAAGGTTCTGAGGGTTGGGAAATGCGGGAATTGTGCGGGAGAAGCGCTGGATCGTGCCCCAAGAACAGCTCCGAGCGCTCCCGAGGTTTTTCCCAGTGCCCGAGGGCGGTGCAGCCCCTCCGGAGCCGGTGGCACTCGGGGTGTGCGACCTTGGGGTGCCTCGGTGGCCCTCGGGGCAGAGAGGAGCTGCTCAGGCAGAGCCACGTGTGAGGAAACACCGAGATGTGCGGGCACGGAGTGCGGGAGCCTTTGTGGGGGACAGCGGGCAGGACAAACTCAGGCGCTCTCCATATTCTGGTCTTGAAATTTGCAGTTTATTGCAAAGGGTGTGGGTGGAAAGGGCAGAGCTGGGAGCTCAGAGCAGGGCAGAGAGAGAGGGGGGTAGGAGTTCTAAGAGATAACAGAGGGAGGTAAGAGAACTAAGTAAGAGAGAAATTTTCCCGTTTACAATACAATAAATCTTCTACGATGAACATTCTAATTTCCACTAACCAATCTAACACAAGATACAAATTCTCTAACATTTGCTTGCAACCTATAGGAATCGCTACATTACCGTGTTTTACTGCTTTCTTATCTCTAAACCTTATCTCGGACCCTTCCTGTCATGTCTGGAGAGGAATTCTGCTGGCTCTTTGGTATCTGCAGTTATCTAAACAAAGAAAAGAGGCCTTCAAGCATCCCCGTTGCTGCTCTCAGCCACACAGTCGAAAACTGCTTCCATTTCTATCTCGCTTATGGTTTCCATATTCACAAAATCTTTTGCGAGGTGATCATATTTATAAGGTTTTCCTGATTCATCCTTCCCAACAATGGAGTTTCCCAGCGTGGAATTTCGCCCCGCTCATCCCTCGGGCTCTGCCGGGCTCTGCTCGCTGGTTCGGGGCTGCTGGTGGCTCCTGGTCCCTCAGCCTGGCCATGAAGCCACCGAGCTCTGGTTGGTGTCACCTCCCTGCCGCCCTCGGGGTAGGAATTGTTTTTGGGGACACAGGAGCTGTTTCACAAGGTGAAGGAACAGCCAAATCCTCGTGCCCCGGGGCTCCTGGCTGCTCCCAGGGCTCTCACCCATCCTTTCCTGCTCTTCCCTCCCTCCTTCTCCCCGCTGGGATCTCCAGAAGTTTTCTCTCCACTCAACGCTGCTGCTTCTCCTTCCCTGCTCTCCATCTCTACTTGGAGACAGTTGCTTGGAGACAGACTCCCGGTTCTTTCATTTTTAATTTTTTTTTTTTTTTTTTTTTTTAACGGGGGAACAGTGGGGGCAAAGCGAGGCTTTGACACGATGGGGGCCACCACACTGGTTGGGAGCAGAGTGGGAAGGAGAGTCCAGGAAAGATCTGACATCGAAGGGAAAGGTCTAAACCGAGCAAAACCAACATTTTTCCCTCATTACGAAATACCCAAACACCCACCAAGCCCCCCAAGTCCCAGGAGGGTCCCAGTTTCTCCCTTCTCCACACCCAGGTGTGGCATGAGAATGAATTCCTTGGCTGGGGGTGGCTTGGAGGGTTATTTTCCTTTTCTGACGACGAGCCCAGGCTGGTTGGCAACATTATCCGCCTATTTTCTGCACTGCTCTCCGTAGCAAGAGAAACAAGGAGAAAAAGGGAAACAGAGAAGCCGCAGGATGCGCCGTTATAAGAGGAACTTTCCCCAAAATAGAAGCTTTTCACAGTTTTTTCACGAGGCGTCAGCAGCTCTTAATGCTGTAAGAAACTGTGAATCCTGCCTGGAGCAGCCGGCGGGAGCCTGTCAGAGCTCCAGGCTGCAGCTGCAGCCTCTCCCTGGGTTTGGGGTCCCCAAAATCTGCCCGGGGTGTGGGGAACGAGCAGCTGGAATCAGAGCCTCGCCTGTGATTCCATCCCAGCAGCGTTTTCTGCACCCCTCGGGGTGGTAAATCCAAAATATCCCAGCTGCAGGGTGCAGAAATGCTGCACGGATGGATCAAGACCTTGAATTTCGCCCTGACCTGGTTTTTTTTTTTAACTTTTCTCTCGTCTGGAGAGCCCCAAATGTTCATTAGCCCAGCACTGGGGCGAAGGGATGCTGGGCTTGTGTAAGGAGCTGCGTTTTACAGGAGGACGCGGCTCCTTCTGGGTTTAAATATTTATCAGCTGAGCGATGAATCGCTGGGGTTGTGCAGCCGTATCGATGGCAGGGTGAGCTGTCACCGCGCCGATGGCAGGGCGGTGTCAGGTGGCTGATTCCAGGGCTGGGACAGAGAATTCCTGCCTGCAGGGAGTTTCCAGAGCCCCCCAAAGTCCTGGCTCGCAGACAGCCCCTGCTGCTTTTGCAGGGCAGGGGATGGAAGGTGCAAAAATGTTCCTTTTTTTGCTATTTTAGACCTTTCTTTCTGATCTCAGCTGCTTCCCCAGCTCTGCTCCCCACCAGTGTGGTGGCACATCCCGATGTGTTTGTCCCCACTGTTCCCACATGGAGGTTGGGTTTTGCAAAGTTCTGGTTGAAGATTTCTCCTGGCTCCAGTTGGATGCTGAGCCTGGAAATGGCTTTTTTTGGAGCTGCCACCTCCCTCCCTGGTGGCCCATGGGGTGCTTGGTCTCCTGAGCAAGGAGACCCCTTGTAGGGGGTCCAGGAAGCCAAACTGCAGGATTTGGGATTTTTAGAGGAGCAAAACAGAGGAGTGACGCTTGCTGCTCCTCCCGGTGAATCCATGGATGGAACCCACTCCCTGCCAGGAGCCAGGACTGTGCCAGGAGCAAATCCCAGGCTGGACTCTGCTCCTGACGTGTGCAGGATCCAGTGACGGGGGAGGAGGGACAGCCCCATGCCCTGCCTCGCTCCAGAGCCTTGGGCAAAGCCACCATGTCAGGGGACTCGGTGGCCTGCTGGCCACCCCAGGGGGCTCCAATCCACAGGGAAGGCTCTTAGCCTGAGGGTGAGGTGCTCGGAGAGGGGGTGGGAGCTGGGAGAGCCTCGCTGGGGCTGAGGGGAGGTTGTCACTATGAAACTTTCAGGGCACAGATCTGTGTGTGCCCCATGGATTGATTTATCTTGGCTGATTTGTGGGGTGGCACAGCTGGCATGGGGACAATGAGGAGACAAGGGACAGCTCTGTCCCCATGCCAGAACTCTGCTTGGCCAGCCCAGGACTCACCTCCCCAAATCCTCTCTGTCTCCGGGGCTGGGAGGTGACAGAGTGGGGAGGGGGCAGCTTTAGGATGTGAGCCCGTGTTTGGGGTGATCCCACAGCTCCCTGTGCCCTCTCCTTGCAGAGCCTGCCACGAGGGAGCGATGGAAAGCCCAGGGAAGGGCAGCCCCGGCGGGAAGATGACAGCCATGGCTCGCAGCCTGTGAGTACCCACCCCCCTGCCTCCTCCTGGCGCTTCTCCTCCGGGACTTTGCTCCCATCCCACACCTCCATTCCCCATGGATGGGGTGGAAAACTCCCAGCAGAGCAAGGCAAAGGCAGGATCCCAGCGCTGGAAGCTTTGGGAATGTGTGGTCCCAGCGTTTTTGGGGTGTTCCCATGTCCTAAATCTGCTTTTCCCAGCGAGGGATGCATTGCCAGCCTTTCAGCCGCCTGCAAGGTGAAAAATGCTGGATTTGGGGGCAGGGTGGGGGGCAGAGCCAGGAAAGCTGCAGAGCATCCAAGGAGCATAAGGAAAATGGGTTTGGATTCGGATCACTGCGTCCTCCTGTCCCCAGCCAGGCTGGGCAGGGTCCTGGCATCACCTGGGAGAGGTGGAAACGCCCAAACTGGAGAGTCATAAATTTTACTGGGGCTGGAGCAATGTCCACTCCTATCTCAGCTATCCCGAGGGCTTCTTCACTCCTGGCTGTGGGAGTGGGAGATGGAGGGAGGAGGATGCTGTGGGGTGAGAAGGGTGTGACCCCGGAGCTCAGCCTTGGGCGTGGAGCTCTGTGCCTGGGTGATCATGGAGCTGCAGGGATGGAATTCCTCAGGGACAGGTTCCAGAGGCTTAAATTGGAGAGATGGGAGCAAAAGGCCTTTAAACGACAGTGGTGCTGAGGGAGGGGGATCACTGGGCAGCTGTGCCATTCCATGCTGTGCCATGCCATGGGCAGCTGTGCCATTCCATGCTGTGCCATTCCATGCTGTGCCATTCCATGGGCACCTGTGCCATTCCATGCTGTGCCATTCCATGGGCAGCTGTGCCATTCCATGGGCACCTGAGCCATTCCATGCTGTGCCATTCCATGGGCAGCTGTGCCATGCCATGGGCAGCTGTGCCATTCCATGCTGTGCCATTCCATGCTGTGCCATTCCATTCCATGCCACACCAAGCCATGCCACAGTGTGGGCTCGCTGGAGAACAGTCAGCTGAGACCTGTGTTCCTCCTCCCACGGAGGAGAGGGGCTGTGAGCAGCACCCACAGCTCCTCCCGACCCCTTTCCCCTTTCCCCTGCCCCGTGCCCATCCTGGCTCCTCCATCCCCCGGCTCCTCCATCCCCCGGCTCTCCTCTCCCAGAAAACCTTCTCTCCTGGGAAGGAGGCCCGTGCGAGCTCCGCAGCCGGAGGTTTCTCCTGCCAGTGACAATCGTGCTTTTGTTTTGCCTGGCTGCGAGAGGGGCAGGCGGGATTTTGGCTGCCCAGAAAGCTGCCGGGAACCCTTTCTGCCACAATTAAGCACCTGCTACAAGAGAGCAAATAAGCCAAATCATGCGGCTGGCAAACAAGCTTTACGTGTTCCTTCCCCGTGACCCACTCCAAGAAGCAGAAAGCTCCAGGCTCTGCGGCTCGGCTGCTCGCAGCTCCCGCTCCCGGAGCTGCCTCTCGCCGCCTCAAAAGGGCTTTCCCCTCCCCAAATTAGCGGCTCCATCTCTTTCTGCTATGGAGAGACAAATCCCCGTGCTGCGAGTTCGGTGAGGAGGGGGGCGAGAGCCGGGCTGGGGGGGCCGCGTTTGACGCGGTTCGCTGCGGGTTTTGGGTCGGTGCCGGTGCCAGCACGGGCTGGGAAGGGATCAGGCCATGCAGGGGCCGAGCTTAGCGCGGCTCAGCGGCGGCGATGGGGAGGGAATGGCTCGGGGAAGGGATGGCGAGCATCACATGATGCGGATATTCGGGGTCAGAGCAGCGCGGCCAGCGCTGCCCGGCGCCTTCCCGGCAGCCGCGCTGCAAAGATGACTCGGAGGTTTTATTTTTTTTTTTTTGGTGCCCTGTGGGTTCAGATTTTGGGGAGCTGCCCTAGGGGTGAGGAGGGGGGTGCAGGGAGCGCTGTGGAGAGCGGTGGAAAGGCAGGAGCGCAGAGTGTGGCCTGTGCTGGAGGGCACGGAGGGATGGAGCAGCTTTGCTCCCCCCGCCCTGAGAAGGTTTGGGGGTGTTCTGGGGGGGCTGTGGGGCTTGTGAGAGCCCGCTCATGGCCCAGCTTGGAGCTGACACCCTGAAATTTGGGGAGAGGGAAAGATGCTCAGAGGGATGCAGGAGAGGGTGCACCCCTTCCTTCCCCACATTAGCACTGGGGGACACAAGAGGGGGGATCAGATGCAGAGGAAGGATGGAGGTGAGATTAGGGGGGGACGAGGGTGTCACCCCGCTGTGGATGTCACAGAACATGGAGGGCAGGGTGGGAAGGGCAGGGGCAGGTGGGGGGCTCATGCCGAGGGGGGATAGGGATGCGGGGAGTGCGGGATTGGGGGGCAGGATGGAGCTCCCTGCATGGGAGGGTTTTAGGGCCAGCACTGGGGCCCCAAGGCAGAATTTGGGGCACAACCGAGCCCCCTGCGAGGGAGGTTTAGGGGCAGGATGGGGGCACATGGAAGGCAAGACTGGGGGGGCCACAGCAGAATCCTCTGCACGGGAGAATTAGGGACACGATGGGGGTCCCAAGGCGGAATTGTGGGGGCATGAGGGAACCCCCCGCAAGGAGGGTTAGAGGCCGTAATGGGGAGTCTCAGGGCAGATTTAGGGGTGCACCACAAACCCCTCTGCGAGGGAGTTTTAGGAGCAGGCCGGGGGTCCCACGGCAGCACTGGGGGCCACAAGGGAGCCTCCTGCAAGGGACACACCGAGGGTCCCCATCCGCGGCAGGACGCGCCCGTACCCCCCCAAGGAGCCCCCCCGTGCCTGTCTCAGCCAATGCCCGGCAGCGGGGGGGGCTCTGGGGGGCGGGGTTCCGCCGGGGCCGCTTGTTTTTTGTGAATGAAAGGCGGGGCGGCCGCGACTGCAGCGCGCAGGGCAGCGCGCAGCGCAGGGCCGCGATCCGCGCAGGGCTCCGCGCAGCGCAGCGGGCCGCGGATGCGGAGATCGGGGCGGCCGAGGAGCCGCCATGGGCCCCGGGCCCGGCCCTGAGCCGCCCTGCCCTGCCCAGCCCAGCTGCGCCGTGGCCATGTCCGGAGGGGCGAGCCCGGCCCCGGCCCCTGGGAGCCGCCGCTTCGTCTGTGTTGGTGTAAGTAGCGGGGTGTAAGTAGCGGGGTGTGAATATCGGGGTGTCAATAAATAGCGGGGTGTCAATAAATAGCGGGGTGTCAGTAGTGGGGGACCCCCCCTTCACCCCGCGCTTCCGCGTCCCGCTCCACCTCCGCGCATCCTGCCCGGCCCGGCCCGGCCCGGCCCGGCTGCGGGACAGGGCACAGCGAGGGCCCGGCCCCTTCGCCGTGCCCCGCACCCCAATCCGGGTGGTTCGAGCTCCCCCCGAACCCCACACCGGCTCCCGATGCTCTCCAGTCCCCTCGCTGTGCCCCGCGCCCCCGGTCCGGGTGTCCCGAGCACCCCCAAGCTCCCCGCCATGCCCCGCAGCCCCCGTCGGGTGCTCCGAGCTCTCCTTGCCGTGCCCCGCACCTCCGGCCTAGATCCTCCTCAGTCTCCTTGCCGTGTCCCGCAGCCCCGATCCGGCTGCTGCGAGCCCCCCCAGGCTCCTCGCGGTGCCCCGCACTCCTGGCCTGGGCTCTCCCCAACCTCCTCGCCATTCCCCGCAGCCTCTCCCGGTGCTTCCTTCCCCTTTGCGATACCCCAGAGCCGCCATTGGGGTGCTCCGAACACCCCTGCGACCCTTTGCAGTGCCCGCACCCGCTGGGGATCCCCCCCGACCCCTTTGCCATGCCCGCACCCGCTCCCGATATCCTCCAGCCCCTTTGCCATGCCCGCACCCCCGATCCGGATGCTCCGAGCACCCCCGGGACCCCTCACAATTCCCCGCACCCCCAATCCGGCTGCTCCCCTCCCCAAACTCCCGCACCCTCTCCCGGTGCTCCTTTGCCATGTCCCGCACCCCTCCGGATATTCTCGGCCCCCTTTGCGATGCCCGCGCCCGCTGTGGATCCTTCCCGACACCTTTGCGATGCCCGCACCCCCTCCCGGTGCTCTCACCCCTCTTTTCCATACCCGCACCCCCTCCTTGTGCTCTCACCCCCTTTGCCATGCCCGGACCCCCTCCCGGTGTTCTCAACCCCCCTTTGCCATGCCCGCACCCCCGATCCTGCTCCTCCCCGCATCCCCTCCCGGTGCTCTCACCCCCCTTTTCGATACCCACACCCGCTCCCGATGTTCCCCGACCCCTTGGCAATGCCCGCACCCCCCCATTGTGCTCTCAGCCCCCTTTGCCATACCCGCACTCTCTCCCGATGTTCCCTGACCCCTTTGCCGTGTCCCGCACTCCCATCCCGCTGCTCCCCGCACCTCTCCGGGTGCTCTCACCCCCCTTTTCGATGCCTGCACCCCCTCCCGGTGCTCTCACCCCCCTTTGCCATGCCTGCACCCCCCCTCCCGCCGCTCCCCGCATCCCCTCCCGGTGCCCCCCGCCCGCCGCCTCCCCCGCCCCGGCCCCGGCCGTGCTGCAGCCCTGCTCGGGGCCCCGTTCCATTCCGTTCCGTTCCGTTCCGTTCCTCCCGCGCCGCCTCCCCCCGCGGCCTGCACAGCCCCGGGCTCCTCCCGCACCCCGCGGCCGCCCCGAGCACCCCGTTATTTTCGCGCATCGCCGCCGTTTCGGGGCGGTTCCGCCCCGGTTTTTGGGGGTTCCCCTCCCCTGGCGAGGTGCGGGATGCAGGATTTTGGAGCCTGGGAGTTGCTAAGCGACAGCTCCCGGGGTGATGGTGCAGTTGCCGTGGCAACTGCGGGCTGGGAGCCTGGAAGGAGCAATTTTGGGGTTCTCCTTGGTGGGGTGTGGGTTGGGTGCCTGTGGTTTGGGCTTTGGGTTTTTGGGCTGGAGCAGCCCTGCTCCTCCAGGAAGAGCTTTTCCCTCGGGGGGAACTCAGCATCTCGGGTTATTTTTACTCTCCTGTGGGTTTTGGAGCTGTTCTCAGGATGGAAGTGATGGTAGGGAAGGTGAGGAGGGGGCTTGAAAAGGTTCAGCCCCTCCTGGGGTTGGAATTGTGGCTCTGTGGGGCCAACAGAGCTCCCCAATTTGGTTCTGCTTTATTGGGAACCCCCTTTCTGTCCCTGCTGCTGTCCCCTTCTTCCCCTCCTCGCAGCAGGCACTGATCCCACAAGGATTTAGCCCTTAATTCCCATGAGGCACCAGACTTTCCGAGCTGGCTGGGCTGGGGGTGGGCTGAGCTCCCCACGAGGGACAAACATCCCAAGTGCCAGCTGCAGTTGTCACTCCTGTGCCTTCCCCTCCATCCCAACGAGCCTGGCTGGGCCTAAAAATAACCCCAGCAAACCTGAGCCCTCACACTCCCCACCCCAGAGATCTCCTGGTCCCACAGAGCCAAGCTGATCCCTGGCAGGGAATTGGGGATGGCAGCAGAATGGGATGGAAATGGATGCTGAGGGGTTAATGAGGAAGAGCCCACCTGCCCTGCTGCTGCTCCTGCTGGTCACCACCCTTTTGGGATGAATTCCCTGCACCCCAAAGGATGGAGGGAGCCTGGAATGCAGTGACAGCCACCCAGAGAAGTTCTGCCTCGGGACCAGCCCGGCCTGGAAGCGCTGGCAACCGAGGCCACCTGGATTTGTGCCACCTGCCTTTGCCTCCAGCTGCCCACGGGGCTCGGGGCTCAGCCCTGCCCAGGTGTGCCAGGGAGCCTGGGCACGGAGGGAGGGGCTCACATTGGGAAGTCCTTGCCAGGCTGCTGGTTTGGGGAGCTCTGGTCCCACGTGCAGCGCTCGGTTGCCATCGTTACCGGGTATTTTCGCTCACTGCGCTGGTGGTTTATTATAGCAGCTCGGGAGGCTGGTGCCAGCAGGGAGCAGAGAGGGGGAAGAGATCCCTGGCCTTGAGAAGTTCAGAGAAATTGGGATGTGGAGAATTTGGGATGTGGGGTTTTTGTCCTTTTTGCTATCCCAAGGGGAGAGATCTGGCCTTGGCATTGGGGTTTCTGTCCTTGCTATCCCAAAGGGGAAGAGATCCCTGGCCTTGAGAGTTCAGAAATTGAGGTGTGGAAAATTTGGGATGTGGGGTTTTTTGTCCTTTTTGTTATCCCAAGGGGGAAGAGATCCCTGGCCTTGAGAAGTTCAGAGAAATTGGGATGTGGAGAATTTGGGATGTGGGGTTTTTGTCCTTTTTGCTATCCCAAGGGGGGAGAGATCCTTGGCCTTGGAAAGTTCAGAGAAATTGGGATGTGGGGTTTCTGTCCTTGCTATCCCAAAGGGGAAGAGATCCCTGGCCTTGAGAAGTTCAGAGAAATTGGGATGTGGAGAATTTGGGATGTGGGGTTTTTGTCCTTTTTGCTATCCCAAGGGGAGAAGAGATCCTTAGCCTTGTAAAGTCCAGAGAAATTGGGATGTGGGGTTTTTGTCCTTGCTATCCCAAGGGGGAAGAGGTCTGTGGCCTTGGGAAGTTCAGGGAAATTGGAAAGTGGGGGTTTTGTCCTTTTTGCTATCCCGAGAGGGAAGAGATCTGTGGCATTGAAAAGTTCAATGAAATTGGGATGTGGAAAATTTGGGATGTGGGGTTTTTGTCCTTTTTGTTATCCCAAGGGGGAAGAGATCCCTGGCCTTGGGAAGTTCAGAGAAATTGAGATATGGGGTTTTTGGTCCTTCTTGCTGTCCTAAAGGGAAAGAGATCTTTGGCTTTGATAAGTTCAGAGAAATTTGGATGTGGGGTTTTTGTCCTTTTTGCTATCCTAAGGGGGGAGAGATCTGTGGCATTGGGAAGTTCTGGGAAATTGGGATGTGGGGTTTTTGTCCTTGCTATCCCAAAGGGGAAGAGATCCCTGGCCTTGAGAAGTTCAGGGAAATTGGGATGTGGAGAATTTGGGATGTGGGGTTTTTGTCTTTTTTTGCTATCCCAAGGGAGAAGAGATGCATGGCCTTGGGAAATTCAGAGAAATTGGGATGTGGGGTTTTTGTCCTTTCTTCTATCCCTCAATCCCCTCAGTGCTTTCCCCTGTAAACCACATAAACCCTCGGGTTCATGCTGTGATGGGTTAATTCTGGCTGATTGAGGCTCTGGCTTTGAGCAGGGCATGGGTGACACACCTGGGCACACCTGGGTGCTGCTCATCAGCTTTGCAGCACCCACAGCACCAAGGTCTCTCTGGGGTCACTCCTGCTCCTGGGAGCTCTCCCCATCCCTGTGGGAAACCTGAGGAGTTTCTTCTTGCTGCTCTCAGCTGGGATCAAGTATCCCCTCAGGAATGGGGTGGGAAAAGGGGGGCAGGTCAGTGTCAGTGCCTGGCAGTGCAGCCTGTGCACTTGCTCAGGAGGCTCTGGAAGCTTCTCTTGCAAATGCTGAAGGAGAAAAGGAAGAGGAGGAAGGAAGAGGGAAAAAAAAAAAAAAAAAGCCTCATCTCACATGAACAAGCATGAGCTGGGAGGGAGGAGGGCGCAATCCAACGCAGGCCATGTGTCTGACGTGGCACAGCAGCCACAGTGCCACCAGAACATGAAATTTTAAAGGGGACTGATGGGGACAGTGAGCTGGGAAGGGCTGAGCTGCTGCAGAACTTCCCTGAGCTGCCAGGCAGTGTCAGCATCCTCCAGCTTTGTGCCTCTGCAGCCTCCCTGGCTGCTCCTGGCTGTGTTTGCCAAGCCCTCCTTCCCCCTCCTGCAGGTCCCAATTAATGGATTCTGACATGGATTATGAGAGGCCAAACGTAGAAACCATCAAGTGCGTCGTGGTCGGGGACAACGCGGTGGGCAAGACCCGGCTCATCTGTGCCCGTGCCTGCAACGCCACCTTGACCCAGTACCAGCTGCTGGCCACCCACGTGCCCACGGTGTGGGCCATCGACCAGTACCGTGTCTGCCAGGAGGTGAGGGCTACCAGAACTGCTGGCTGGGCTTGTAACACCCTGTGGGAATCCTGAGGAGGTGGAGCCGCGTCCTCCTCGCAGGGAATGTTGTGATTGACTCCCCTGCTGGGGTTGTTGTGGGGCTCAGGGATTGAGGAACTGGGGGTTTTTCTGTTCCTGCAGGTGCTGGAGCGCTCCCGGGATGTGGTAGATGATGTCAGCGTGTCCTTGCGCCTCTGGGACACCTTTGGTGACCACCACAAGGACAGGCGCTTTGCCTACGGCAGGTGGGGACAGGCAGAGCCTGGTGCTACCCCGGTGTCCTGGTTTGAGGGACAGGTGTCTGCCAACAAAGGCAGAAACTTCTCTTTGAAATGGAGAATGTAAACTCTCTCCCTCCAAATTATTATAATTTTGAAATTAAGGGGCTCTCAGGCAAAGAGATGGGAATAGGAATAACAGTTCTGTACTGGGAAAATTAAAATAGAAATGCAGTGTTACAGAGAACAATCCCAACCCCTGCCAGAGTCAGAATCCAAGCTGACACCCGTCAGTCAGTCAGGGTGTTGGCACAGTCCCATTCCATGGTGGCTGCATCCTCCTGCAGTGGCAGATGTGGCTCAGCTGGAGCAGTGCTCCTGGAGAAGGGGCAGTTTCCTCTGAAGGTGCAGGGATGATGTGGAAGGGTCTGGTTTTCCTCTGGAATCCAGTGGAAAGACGGACTAACTTGCTGTCCAAAATCTCAGTTTTTATCTGGGTAGGAAAGGCTTGGCTCCTCCCCCTGGCTGGAGCATCTCCCATGGGATGATGGAATTTTATCAGCCATGCCCTGGGACTCACTGGCCATGAACAGGAGATCTCTCCTGGAGGGAGGATGGGCTGTGGGAAGATAAAGATGATTGCCCCAGCTGGTTCAAAGCTGCCCATTAACAGATAATGTGTGCCAGGAGATCAGGGGCACTGCCCCACCCGTGTGATAAATCCACATTTCTGCCCACATCAACCCAACACACCCGGGCAGGGAGGGACTCCCCACAATGGACCTTGACCCCGTTTGTCCCCTCACAGGTCCGACGTCGTGGTTTTGTGCTTCTCCATCGCCAACCCCAACTCCCTGCACCATGTGAAGACCATGTGGTACCCGGAGATCAAACACTTCTGTCCCCGCGCCCCCGTCATCCTGGTGGGCTGCCAGCTCGACCTGCGCTACGCCGACCTGGAGGCCGTCAACCGGGCACGGCGGCCCCTGGCCAGGTGGGACCCTGGTGGCCCGGAGACGTCCCTGCCCTCCCTTCTTATCTCAAGAGGTCTCTTTGTTAATTATCTCCTGTCTCTTTCAGGCCAATTAAACCTAATGAGATCCTTCCCCCGGAGAAGGGCAGGGAGGTGGCCAAGGAGTTGGGGATCCCTTATTACGAGACGAGCGTGGTGGCCCAGTTCGGCGTCAAGGACGTGTTTGACAACGCCATCCGCGCCGCCCTCATCTCCCGCCGCCACCTGCAGTTCTGGAAGTCCCACCTGCGCAACGTGCAGCGGCCCCTGCTCCAAGCCCCCTTCCTCCCCCCCAAACCCCCTCCTCCCATCATCATCGTCCCAGACCCCCCTTCCAACAACGAGGAGCGTCCAGCCCACCTCCTGGAGGACCCCCTGTGCGCGGACGTCATCCTGGTGCTGCAAGAGAAGATCAAAATCTACGCACACAAGATCTACCTCTCCACCTCCTCCTCCAAGTTCTACGACCTGTTCCTCATGGACCTGAGCGAGGAGGACCAGCAGAGCGCGGCGGGGCACGGCTCGGGGGCGGCCGTCCCCGCGGCGGCCGCAGAGAGGATGCTGCACCAGGAGGAGAGGCACCACGGGCGGGATTTCCTCCTGCGAGCCGCCAGCTTCGACATCTGCGAGAGCGCCGAGGAGGCCGGACCCGGCCAGCGCAAACCGTGCCTTAGAGCCTCCACCAGTGACGGCATCCTGCGGGGAAACCGCTACGAGAGCGGCGAGCGCGGGCTGCGCCGCGGCCGCAACCTCTCCTCGTGGAGCCGGGCCTTCACCAGCATCCAGGAGGAGATGGCCGAGGACCCGCTGACCTACAAGTCCAAGCTGATGGTGGTGGTGAAGATGGATGGGTCCATCCAGCCCGGTCCTTTCCGCGCCGTGCTGAAGTACCTGTACACGGGGGAGCTGGACGAGAACGAGCGGGACCTGATGCACATCGCCCACATCGCCGAGCTGCTCGAGGTGTTCGACCTGCGCATGATGGTGGCCAACATCCTCAACAACGAGGCGTTCATGAACCAGGAGATCACCAAAGCCTTCCACGTCCGCAGGACCAACCGCGTGAAGGAATGCCTGGCCAAGGGGACTTTCTCGGGTATGGCTCCAGGAGCAGCCTGGTCATTTTTTGGGGGGGGGGTTGTTCATGCTTTGCTGTTTGAGGATTTTTAGGGCTTTTTTTTTCCCCCAAGAAAATGAGTGTGAAGCCCTTCCCCTGCTCCCCAGCTGGCCCAGCAGCTCTGTTTATTTACAGAAGAGCTGCAAAGGGTGATTTCCTCCTCTCCCAGCCTGGATTCTCACAGGGTCATCCTGATTTACGAGGAGCAATCCTTAGAGGATTTCCCCAGCTTTCCAGGGAGCACCACGAGCCACCAGCACGAGGTGACATCCCAGGGGGACGTGAATGTCCCAACCTCCCTCTGGCTGGATTTGTTTCGTGGAGATGGATCCTACCATGGCCAGGCTGTCCCTGCCATGTGTGGTGGCCCTTGCACACCCCTGGGAGAAGCTGTGGAGAGCAAGGCAGGAGATCCCCAGCTCTCCAAGGGCTCAAATCTGGCTGTGACATTTGCTCCCCCTCGCTAACAAAAGTGTTGTGACCTGGGAAAACCCCTTGGAACAGGCAGAGCGCTGCTGAGGCTCTTCCCTGAGCTTCTCTGAGCTGGCAGGGAGTGCTGGATCAAAATTAGAGATGTTTTAGGTGAAAATACAGGATATAGCAGACTCTAACCCCTTCCCTCTGCTGTCCCTGGGGCGAGGTGCTTTGTGGCACCCCTCTGTAAAGGTGACCACTTAATTAGTGGCTTGTCTTAATTTTCTTCTGTCTTCACTCAGAGTCAGGATTAAAAACATGAAGGACATGAATTGTCTCATGTTTGGGCTTGGTTGTTTATTAAATCTTGTCTAAAGAGAGAGTTCTGCAGCACTTCCAGCTACCAGCTAAAAGTGAGCAGAAAGGAGCTGAATCGAGTTGGTGACAAGGTCTTTTAAAGCCAAACAGTCCAATAAATTTATAAATATGATAGAATAATATAAATATATATTATATATAATATGTATATTATATAAATATAAATATATATAATCTATAATCTATAATCTATAATATGATATATGATATATATGATTATGATATATGATATCTGATATGTGATATATGATCTATTATATATTATATATTATATATTATATATATTATACTATATACTATATATTATGTAGTATAATATAATATAATATAATATAATATAATATAATATAATATATATTATATTATATTATATTATATTATATTATATTATATTATATTATATTATATTATATATTATATATTTTATATTGTATTTAAATATATAATAAATATATAATATAGTATATTATTATATTATATAAATATAAATAATATAATAAAAATATTATTGATATTTTTGACCCAAAACCCAAACTCCTGTGACCCATCTTGTCCCCAGATGTCACCTTCGTGCTGGATGACGGTGCTATCAGTGCCCACAAGCCCCTGCTCATCTCCAGCTGTGACTGGATGGCCGCGATGTTCGGCGGCCCCTTCGTGGAGAGCTCCACCAACGAGGTGAGCAGAGCCCCCAGGTGTCACAGCCTGAGGTGTCCTGTTATGCTTGGGACACCTCAGGGGACATGCAGCTGCTCTGGGATCCAGGTTTTTTTCCAAAGCCGCCGATGGGAGACTGCAGGAGATGATTCTCAGGGGTTTCAGGGTTGTTTATTGTTCCTCATCTCAGCAATGTCTTGTTCAACTGAGCATCCAGGGCAGAATCTGCCTGGCTGGGCAGGACTGACCTTTTATACTCTGAATTACTCACTAGATATTTACAATGAATTCCCAATCCAATACAATCCTGTTGCACTGTCCAGCTGTGTCCCCATCCAATCTGAGAGTGCCAGCATGGATGGCATGGAGAAGGAGGAGGAAGAGGCACCCCATGCCCAAAATCCTCCATGCTGGCCACGAGTCTCTTATCACAAACATCTCAGAAATCTATTTATCTACATTCTAACAGTCTAATTTACACTCTACTAATTTTTGTGTGGCTTGTAATTCTTCCTGCAATGTTGGCAGATTTCTCCAGGGATTGAGATTCAGCCCTGGGCATTTTGCCAGAACCTCTGAGATTCCTGCCAGTGGGGTCTCAAGGAAGCCAGAGGAACACCCTGGACTGCCACACCAGGGAGGGTGGCACAGCTTGGGGACACAGGCAGGAGGTGACAATGAGTCAATGTGTCTGGCAGGTGGCACTTCCTCACACCAGCAAGAGCTGCATGCGGGCGGTGCTGGAGTACCTGTACACGGGGCAGTTCAGCTCCAGCCCCGACCTGGACGACATGAAGCTCATCATCCTCGCCAACCGCCTCTGCCTGCCGCACCTGGTGGCTCTCACAGGTGAGTGCAGGTGGCTGCAGGGTGGCAGGGTGGCTGTCACCCTGTCCCAGCCCCCCCTGAGCCCCTGTGTCCCCCTCCCCGTGCAGAGCAGTACACGGTCACCGGGCTGATGGAGGCGGCGCAGATGATGGTGGACATCGATGGGGACGTGCTGGTGTTCCTGGAGCTGGCTCAGGTAGGACAGGTGGAGGTGCTGGCAGGGCTGGGGGTGACACAGGTGACACACAGAGGGGTGTGGGAGGGCACAGGGTGACACAGAGAGGGGTCTGGCAGAGCTAGGGGTTGACACAGAGGGGTCTGGCAGAGATGAGGGTGACACAGGTGATGCACAGAGGGGGCTGGCAGAGCTAGGGGTGACACACAGAGGGGTCTGGAAGGGTTGGAGATGCTCCAGGTGACACAGAGGCGTCTGGCATGGCTGGGGGTGCTCCAGGTGACACAGAGGGGTGTGGCAGGGGAGGGGGTGACACAGAGAAGGATCTGGCAGGGCTGGGGGTGACACAGGTGACACACAGAGGGGTCTGGCAGGGCTGGGGGTGACACACAGAGGGGTCTGGAAGGGTTGGAGATGCTCCAGGTGACACAGAGGGGTCTGGCAGGGCAGGGGGGTGACACACAGAGGGGTGTGGCAGGGCTGGGAGTGACACAGAGAAGGGTCTGGCAGGCCTGGGGGTGACACAGGTGACATACAGAGGGGTGTGGCGGGGCTGGGAGTGACACACAGAGGTGTCTGGAAGGGTTGGAGATGCTCCAGGTGACACAGAGGGTCTGGCAGGGCTGGGGGTGACACAGGTGACACAGAGGGGTCTGGAAGGGTTGGAGATGCTCCAGGTGACACAGACGGGTCTGGCAGGGCTGGGGGTGACACAGGTGACACAGAGGGGTCTGGGGGTGGCACAGGTGACACAGAGGGGTCTGGCAGCTGCAGGAGCTGGACAAGCAGGTCTGGCCATGGATGTCCCTGGGGCAATGAGGTGAACCCCTGGTGCTGTCCCCTCCCTGGTGGCCCTGAGCTCTGTCCCCTCCCTGGTGGCCCTGAGCTCTGTCCCCTCCCTCCCCAGTTCCACTGCGCCTACCAGCTCGCCGACTGGTGCCTGCACCACATCTGCACCAACTACAACAACGTCTGCCGCAAGTTCCCCCGCGACATGAAAGCCATGTCGGGAGGTGAGTGGCGGCCGGGGGGAGGCGACAGGGGAGGTGACAGGGGAGGTGACAGCGGTGTCCCCGCGGCGCTGGCACCGCCCTCACCCCCCCGTGTGCCCGCAGAGAACCAGGAGTACTTCGAGAAGCACCGCTGGCCGCCGGTGTGGTACCTGAAGGAGGAGGATCACTACCAGCGGGCGAAGAAGGAGCGGGAGAAGGAAGATTACCTGCACCTCAAGCGGCAGCCCAAGAGGCGCTGGCTCTTCTGGAACGCCTCCTCCTCCCCTTCTTCCTCTCCTTCATCGTCGGCAGCCACAGCCTCCTCTTCCTCCTCCTCCTCCTCCTCCTCGGCTGTGGTTTGAGAGCCCCAGCGAGACGGGGAGGAGGAGGAGGAGGAGGAGGAGGAGGAAGGGTGGGATGCCCTGCCCCAGCGCCAGGCATGGAGCGGCACAAGCCCCGCAGCGCAGGCGGTGGCCACCGGGGAGGGGCTCGGTGTCCTTTGTGGCCATCGGGGAGGGGCTCGGTGTCCTTTGTGGCCACCGGGGAGGGGCTGAGGGCCACCCCCCGGCCCTCCTGGAGCCCTGCAGAGCCCGAGCAGCAGGAGGAGCTCAGCATGGCAGGAGCACAGGGGCTGTGCCGTGGTTTCGTGTCGGAGTTTTTGTTGGAAATGGGTTTTGTTTTTTGGGGGCAGCATGAGAAAGAAGACAAAGAAGAAGAAGAAGAGACATATCCTGCTTCTATTTTGATCTGGAACCAGCTCTGGGATGTGGTTGGGGTGTCTGATGGCATCTCTCACCACCTGGAGCCACCTCGGGGGTCCCACAGCCCCCTGCACTCACAGGCACAGGGCAGGGGACCCTGGTCCCCAAATGCCACCAGGCACTGCAGAATTTCCCCTACAACTGGGGTCTGTCCTCATTCAGGGCATGGAGGGGACCAGAGTCCTCTCCTCCCTGTTCTTAACTCTTCAGTTTTGTTTAGATAGAAAACTTAAAGCAAAAAAAAAAAAAAAAAAAAAAAAAAACCCAACCCAATCCCAATCCACAGCAGAAACCAACCCCGAGCCCTGGGCTTGGGATTTTAGCCTGGAAGGCTCCATTGTAATAAATGGTGTTTGAAAAGCCCGGCGTGGTCCCTGTGTGTGTGGGAGGAGCTGCTGGGCTGCCTCATCCTTGTGGCAGCCTTGGGGTGATGCCATCACCCCCCTCCAGCTCTCCTGGGACGGGCAAGGACAGAGGACCCAACCCCTGGTGTGACACCAGGTGGTTTTTCCATGGGGCTGTCCCTGCTGTGTCCCCAGGGCTGCCAGGCAGGGCAGGAGGCACCCAAAGCTCCTGCAGGGGATGGGGAAAAGCTCCCTGGAGCCCATCCCTGCAGAGGCTGCTGCTGGAGGAGCAGCTGGGGATGTCCCAGTGCTGTCCCCTCCTTTTCCACACTGCTCCTCTTCCCAGCTGCCTCCTGGAGCACCTTGGAGCCTCCCAGCCCACCCTCAGCCCTGCTGTTCTCACCCTTGGAGCAGGTAGGACCACGAATTTCTCTCCTTTTCACACAACCTGGGCGCTCACCACCACTTTGAATCCTGTTCCCTTCCCCTGGCACTGACCCCTGCATGTGCCTGGCTCAGGGGGCACAGGGCACAAACCCTCCAGGCAGGACAGCTCCTCCTTTTCACCCCAACCCCACCCCCTAAAAAAAAAAAAAAAAAAAAATCCCCTTGGCAGTGCAGGGGCTGGAGAGCAGCTCCAGGGATGTTTTTGGGGGGTTTGAGCAGAGCCCTTTTCTCACTAAGCACTGCATGGATTTGCAACACAGCTACTGCAACACACAGAGCCCTGGCTGGGTGGTGCCACCCCCAGAGGGACAGAGGGACAGGGGACTCTGCTTCAGGGTGCTGAGGGCTTCTCCTGGCAGAAAAGACCCCTGGGGACCATTCCTGGTGGGATATAAATAATTCCTGGTGGGAATAAATAATTGCTGGGGTGGCTGAGCAGTAATTCTGTGGGCAACTGGTGTCCACTGAGACCCTGGATAGGCCCTCACCACACTTCTGGGGGTGGGAGAGGGGGGAATCAAACTAGACAAGAAAATCTGTAAGATTTCTTTTTTGTTTTTTAAAAGTTAACTCTTCCTTCATAAACACAGAAATGTAAAAAACCGGAAAATAGAACACTGGCTGGGCCAGAGCTCTGTACAAAAACACACAACCATGCTTAATAAAAAAAAAAAAAAAAAAACCACGATATTTTTATATACCTTTTAAGTTAATACATGTAAATGTTTACAGTTGCTAAATAAATTAAATATAAAATTTTGTTTTGTAAATACATTAATGGAGGGTGGTGGAGAAGGGGGAGCAGCAGGAAGGGTGCTGAGCACCCTCCCACCCCACTGGAAAGGTCCTGGGGGACTGAGGGGGCAGCTCAAGTATTCCAGTAGTTTTTCCAGCTGTTTTTGCAGCTGAGCAAAAACAAAACCTGAGCTCTGTGTGAGAGGCAGTGTTTGAGGAGCTGCCCTTGGGCTACAGTGGGCAGCAGGTCACAGTGCATTCACCCCTCCACACTGCCTGGGGACACAGGGACAGCACAGCCACCCCTGGCCATGGGGCCAACCTGGCACCAGCAGGATTTTCCTTCCTCTTCAGATCATTCATCACAACGTGGACGTGCTGAGCAAAGCCACAGAGATGCTCTGAGGGCTGGAGGCCCTCTGGAGCCAGGCTGGGAGAGCTGGGATGGATCAGTCTGGAGAAGAGAAGGCTCTGGGACACCTCCAGTGCCCAAAGGGGCTCCAGGAGAGCTGGACAGGGACCCTGAAGTCCCAGGGCATGGGAATGGCTTTAAATGAAATGATAGTCACATTGGATTAGGTATTAGGAAGAACTGTTTGACAATGAGGGGGGTAAATACTGTCTGAAATGCTGCCCCATGCTGGCAAACACTCAAGGTCAGTCTGGACAGAGTGGAAGATGTCCCTGCTCCTGGCAGGGGCTGGGCTGCCTGAGCCCTGCACTGTCCCTTCCCCAGGCACCCCCAGTGCCCATAGTGCAAAGTAAATCATTCCCTCCACCACCTCCAGTTTCAAAGTGGCTCCTAAGAGCAAACAAAACAGTGAAAAATGCTACTTTTTCTACAAGAAATAACCCAACCTCCAGCTATGTTTGCAGAACCACCAAGCATGCAGAGTGAAGCTTGCTGAGAGATGCAGAAGCAGAAGCCATTTCACAATGCCAGGAATCCTTTGAGGAACAAGGATGATCCAGTTCAAAAGCACAGGGATGCCAAAAACTCCTGCAAAATCCCTTCTGTGTGCTGATGCTGAGGATCCAGGCAGTACCGTTGGCATCCAGAAATGATGGGAAGCTCTTGAGTGAGATGAAGAAACCAGCCTGGGTTTGAACATCAAACCTGGGATTCCAGCAGGGAGCACCCTGAGCTTCACACTCTCACAAGGATCAACTCCTGGCTCTGCTGAGTTCCGAGATGGCTTCAAAAGGAGCCAGAGGAGAACTATAAACAGTAAAAATTCAAGTGTTCTGGGAGGTATTTAACAGCTCTGGCTTGAAGGAAGGAGGTGCAGCTGCTCACTGCTCCCTTCAGCTCCAGCCTGGAAAAGTCCCTTCTGGATCAGGATGGAGGAGATTTGCTCTGCCACTCCCCCGAGGTTGAGCTCCTCCAGGGTCTCCAGCAGAGTGTTCACAGAGGCTTTGGTCCCCTCCCTGCTCTGCCACCTGAACAGCATTTCATAGACTCCATCCTCTGTCGTGGCCATGAAGATGTCGTTCTCCTCCAGCTTCAGGTAGCGCCCGAATTTCTTCCAGTTCTCACTGGGGACCTTTTTGGCAAAGGTGTAAAAGGAGCCCCGCAGCCCTGGAGGGGGAAAGGGACAGCTCAGAGCTGGGACAGGAACCTCAACCCCCAGCACATCCCCTGGGCCCCAGCTCTTACTTTGAACAGGGTCCTCCCCTGGTGCTGGAACCAGGTTCCACTTGGGTCTGGCACTCGGCGGCTCCTTGGGTCTCACACTCACAGTCGGTGGTGGTGGTGTCACCTGGAATGACAATGTCACTCCTGGAATGACAATGTCACTCCTGGAATGAGAGTGTCACTCCTGGAATGAGAGTGTCACTCCTGGAATGAGAGTGTCACTCCTGTGTGATGTCACTCCTGTGTCCTGTGGGGCTGGGAAGCAGTGAAAGAACACAGCTCCTCTTCCAAGCAGCAAGAAGGAGCAGTTTATGGAAAAGCCACAGCATTTATATAAGGGAGATTGCAAAAAAACAAAGTAGAAAAGACTCATTGGTCAAAGGAGGCAACACCTCTTTGAAAACATGCTTTGTGCAAAACATCACAAGACACACGGCTTGGTGCTCAACACCAGGTGTCTGCCTGTGTTTTCTTTCTACCTTCCCTTGTTTTGTCTCTGAGAAAAATCCAGGCTGGAGCTGAGAAAATTCAACAGCCTGGGAAAAACCAGATTAACTTTCCCCTTGAGCCTTCAGCAGTGTCCACACTCCTGGAATGATGGTGTCCTACAGCACCCACCAAGCCCCACACCAGTGTGTGATTTATGGGGATTGGAGACCCCCTCCCTCTGTCCCAGGGCTGTTGGGCAGGAGATCCCCACCCACCCCCAGGACAGGGCTGGGAGCAGGCACTGAGATGGAGAAGACAAGAGCTGTTTTTGCTCAGCATTAAATCCTCCAAGGACTCTCCACTGCAAGGAGCAGATTTTGCCATCCCACAGTGACCCTTCACCATCTCCCTGAGCAGCCCAGCCCAGGATGATCAGATTTTGGCCAGGCAGGGTGGGCAGAGGTGCCACTCACGTACCAGTGGCTCTGTGCCCGGGTCCCGCTGCTCGTTGGTGGCATTGTCCCCTGCCTCCACGGTCACACTCCTGTACTTCAGCTTTCGAAACATGGAGTTCTGTCAGCAGGGAGAGACACAAACCGTGGTGGTTTGGGCAGGCAGGACCCTGCCATGGAGCCAAGGCTGTGGATCCTGAGCTGGGCAGAGCTCTGGGCGAGCACAGCCCGTCCCCAGCCTGGGATCTCCACTGGGGAGCCTGGATGTGCCAGCACTGCCTCCAGGAAAGGGTTAATGGCACTGGGAGCAGCCAGGGCACTGCCAGAGACCCTCCTCTGCTTGGGCCAGCTCTGCACAATCCTGAAACTCATTCCCTGCTCCTCCAGCCTTCCCAGGAAATGCTGAATGAGCCTCACCCCCTGCTCCTCCAGCCTTCCCAGGTAGATGAAACTCATCCCCTGCTCCTCCAGCCTTCCCAGCTGGGTGAAACTCATCCCCTGCTCCTCCAGCCTTCCCAGGAAATGCTGGATGAGCCTCATCCCCTGCTCCTCCAGCCTTTCCAGGAGCTGCTGGCCAAGTGAGGAGCAGAGGGAATGGGGGGACCTCACCCCAGCCCACAACAGAGCCAGCCCCCATCTGCCATCCCAGGAACTCACCATCACTTTGCAGGGTCCCATGCTGGAGGATCCCCCATCCCCTGGAAGATGGAAACAGTGCTGTGACCCCTTTGCAGCCAGGCAGGACCCTCCTCCCACCCAGCCCACACCAGGTGGGGCTCCTGGGGGTCCCCATTCCCACCCAGCCCACACCAGGTGGGGCTCCTGGGGGTCCCCATTCCCACCCAGCCCACACCAGGTGGGGCTCCTGGGGGTCCCCATTCCCACCCAGCCCACACCAGAGCAGAGTCCCCAGCCAGGGTGGGTGCTCTGGTCCCCTGCACTCACCTGTGGAGCTGCAATGGTGTTTCCAGATGCAGAACCCAGCCATTAACAAAAACACAATTATGCCAGCTGTAATCACCCCAATGGCCCAGTAACCTGAAGCAGATAAAACAGGGCTGTGAGCAGCTGCTCCTGCTTCACCCCCAGCCCATCTCCCATCCCCCAGCCCATCTCCCTCCCCCAGCCCATCTCCCTCCCCAGCATCACTTACTGACAGTGCCAGTGTCCATGGCAGGACCACACTGCAGGTCACTGTCAGCTGTGCAGGGTTTCAGCACCTCTTGACCCTCAGGACACCTGGGAAAGGGGACACAGGGGGGGCTCAGCAGCTGCAGGTGCAGCTGGGGTCCCCCAGGAGCCCCTCTGGGCCCTGACCCACCTGGGCTGGCACTTCTGGCACATCTCACAGGGGTGCTCTGGGGGGCAGAAGGTGCCGTCCTTGCAGGCACACACCGTGTTCCTGGAGGGCTGGCAGGGACTCAGCTGCACCTGGTCTGTGGGGCAGAGGGGACACAGCTCCATCCTGGCTCTGGGGCACAGGGGACACAGCTCCATCCTGGCTCTGGGGAGGAGCTGCTCCCTCCCTCCCTGCTGCCTTTCCTGCCCCAAGGGAGCCAAAGCTGTGCCTGGATCAAACTCCACCTCACCCTCCCTTTATCAGATGTGGCACAGATTCCAGCCCCAGCCACTCCCTGGGGACACTGCAGTGACACTAAAGAGCTCAGCTGGACCCAGCCTGAGCCATCAGCCCTGCTCCCTCCTAGAGCTCCTACCTTCCCTGCACTTGGAGCACTCCTGGCAGGACTGGAAGGCGTTTGGATATTCCATGAATTCCCCCTCTGCACAGGGCTCACACCTGCCAGAGCCATGCTCCTCCTTGCACTCCTCTGCAAGGTAAGTGCCTGAAGAGAAAGGGAAATCCTGAACACACAAGGAAGGGGCTGGAGCAGCAGGAGAGGCTGAGGGAGCTGGGAAGGGGCTCAGCCTGGAGAAAGGTGGCTCAGGGGGAATTTGTGGCTCTGCACAAGTCCCTGGCAGGAGGGGACAGCTGGGGGGATTTGGGGTTTCTCCCAGGAACAGGGACAGGAGGAGAGGGAACAGCCTCAGGATGGAACCAGCAGGAATTTCTACCTGGAAATGGTTGTTAAATACAGGAAGGGATTGCCCAGGGAGGTTTGGAGTCCCCATCCCTGGGGTGTCCAAGGAACTCCTGGGGGTGACACTCAGTGACAAGGAGGGGATCTGGTACAGGTTGGATTTGGTGCCCTTGGAGCCTTTTCCAACCTGAAGGATTCTGTGATTCCACCACCAGCAAAGCTCAGAGGAGCCAACAAAAGGGAAATATTCCCATATCCTCATGCTGGGATCCATGAGAGGGGAGCAGGGCAGAGCTGGTGCTCCACTGCCCCTCAGGAGAAGCCAGGACACAGAACAGGAGCACAGAGAGGCTGCAGAGGTGGGCTCAGTGCTGAGCCCATCTCACCTGCAGGGCACTTCTGGCAGTAGAAATCTTTGCTATTCTTGTAGCAATCATCTCTCCCTCCCCAGCTGGAATCCAAGGCACCTGAGCTGTCCCTCCTCAGGATGACAGCACCACTTCCCAGAGCAGCTGCCTGCTAAAAAACACAGAAAAATTCGGGTTAAATCCCAATTAAAACCACCCCAACCCACAGGGCAGGGGGGGGAAGGGAAGGGTGAGAGCACAGAGGAGCTTTGGGCTGCCCCAGCCAAAGGCACTTCCCACAAACCAGGGCTGGTTTTTCCTTGGCAAAGCCTCTGCAGGAGCTCTGGAGGTTTGCAGGGGAATTCCATCTGCCAGGTTATCAGCAGGGCAAAGAGCCACCAACCCCTTTTCCTTCCCCAATTTCTGAGAGGCACCAACAGCCCCGAATGGAGGGGAGGGTTGGGAAGGGGTTTGTGGCAGGAAACTGTGTCAAGGCTGGAAGGTGCCCACCAGAAACCCCTGGGTTGTCACTCTGGGCTCCCAGGGGACAGCATGGCCTTGTGTTGTCCCTGCTATCCTGCAGGATCAGGAAGAAAAGTCACATTTCCGACAGCTCTCCACACCCTTCTTCTGCTGGCTCAGCTCCTTCCGCCCTGGGTCACTCCAGGGGGACAATGCTCATTTGTCCCCTTAGGCTTTGGGGGGTTTTTGGGCACCTCAGTGTCACCAGTTTGTCCAATGCCATTGGGCTCTGAGCCAGCAGAGAGCTGCTCCATGGATATCCATGGATATAAACTGGATATCCATGGATATAAACTGGATATCCACTGATATAAACTGGATATCCACTGATATAAACTGGATATATATAAATTTTATATCCATGGATACAGAGCTGCCCCTACCTGCACTGGGCTGGCAGGGAGCAACATTTAAGGGCTGCAGGAGAAACTTCTCCCCTCCCCTCCTGGAATAAAAATCTGCCTTTTACAGCAAATAGTTCTGCCATGAGTCAGAAGCTGCAAGGAATGGCTGGAACAATAGAGCTGCCTCCTGTCCTCTGCCCACAGCACCTCCTCCCCAGAGGCTTCCCGAGCCAGAACAAGAAAAAACTGGCTGCAGCAGGTCTGGGGGCAATGGTCACAGGGTGACACAGAGCCACAGAGCCACCACTGACCCAGCCTGGGAATGGGGCCAGCTCCAGACCTTGGCTTGGAGGGATCAAATCCACGTCCCTCCAACACCTTCTGGCTCTGCAACTCCCAGGATCTGGCTCTGCTCCTCTTTTCTCCAGCTAGGAAAGTTTGCAAGGTTGTAAAGTGATTTTTTTATCCACTTGAGGAGCTCCAGCCACAACAGCTTCACCCATTCTGGTCCTGGGAGTCCTGGGAGTGAAGGGACAATTTGTCCCACTTCCACAGGGCGAAAAAAAATCCATATTTCTTCCCTACTTGAACTCTGCCACGCTGTGAGGGTGATCACAGTGAAACCACAGCGTTTTCTGCAGTTTGGGAAACAGGATTTCATTGCTTTGCAGGGAGCAGCAACAAATGCACGATAAGGTTATCAGCCCACAGCACCCTGCTGCCACCACTGACAAAACTGCCACTGGGACAATCCAGCACTGCTGGAATTCAGTTTTCACCCACAGTAAACAACCCAAGAAAGGCAGAGGAATTGGAGGCACAGGAATCCCTTTTAACTAAAAGCCTCTTCCTTCTTGGGGGATGAATTCTGGAGAAAATGCTCGGGAAAGCCAAAAGCTTTGAACTTTCTCTGCTTCCATCCCCAGTTTGGTTTTTCTCCTGAGGTGATCCCAAAACTGCAGCCAAGGAGAGACCCCTCATGAACTGAAAGGGGAATAAACATCCCCCAGCCCCGATGGCAGCAGGAGAACGGGATGGAAGCAATGCTGGGCAGACACCTGATGTCGCTGCTCCAAGGACACTGGGCTGAGTCAGGCAGGGATTTTCCCCTGGAATTCCCACATGTGGAATTTGAGCCCGAGCAAACTCAGAGATCCAGGCCATTCATCCCCAAAAAGCCGTGGCCTGTGTCCATGCCATGACGCAATGCAGAGAGAGGACACACGCAACATGGGCCGATCACACCACGTGAATCACACCCTCAGCAGCTCCCAACCCTTCACTAAAAACAGGGCATAGAAAGTGAAAAAAACACCTGAGGCTGTTACGAGCCTGCCTTTAGGTGCTGGTTTAGTAAGGCTTGGTTTTATCACGGCTGGTCTAAATAAACACTGCTAAACAATGTAGGGAATGAATTGGATGAGAAGCACTTCCTAAAAACCTGCTCAGGACAGCGCTGATGTAATTCCGGGGCGGGAGCAGCACTTGCTGGAATCTTTTACTGCTGTGCAGTTCCAGGCCAGCATAAAAGATAAAAGTCAGGGCAGGATCCTCCTGACTCCATCCAGAGTTCAGGTATTTCCCAGCTCCACAACATCCAACCCCAATATGGGTAGTACGATATGCCCAGGCGGAGTTTTCTGTCCTAAATCCTTGTGCTGAGAGTTTGGCCACCATCTGGGCGAGTCGCATTCCTGCTGGGATCATCCCAGCCCGATGTGTCCAGACATCCCCCAGGAGTGTCGGCGCTGCCACCAGATGCCAGCAAACCCGACTCGGGAGCTTCGGGAGTGGAAATCCCCTTCCTTCCCTGCTGGGCCGGCTCAGTCGCCATCCCAGTCCCTGCTGGGCCAGCACTGAATCGCCATCCCAGTCCCCGCCAGGGCCACGTGCTCGGACTCGGGGGCTGAGATTGATTTTCCCAACTCTTCCCATTCCATTTCCAGGCTGCGGCTTCCCCCCGTCCCCGGTCTCACTCTGTACCCCGAACCCCGCTGTGCCGTGCCCAGGTGAACCCCCCCGGTCCTCACCTGCCCAGATTAACCCCCTGGTCCCCACTTGCCCACATTAACCCCCTGGTCGCCACCTGCCCATCTGAACACCCCTAGTCTTCACTTGCCCATCTGAACCCCGTGGTCGCCACCTGCCCAGATGAACCCCCTGGTAGCTCCTTGCCCTCCGAACCCCCGGGTCCCCATTTGCCCATCTGAACCCCCCTGGTCGCCACCTGCCCATTGAAACTCCTGGTCGCCATTTGCCCAGCTGAACCCCGTGGTCGCCACTTGCCTATCTGAACCCCCTTGATCGCCACCTGCTCAGATTAACTCCCCTGGTCCCCACCTGAACCCTCTGGTCGCCACTAGCCCCTCTGAACCCCCCTGGCTGCCACCTGCCCATTGAACCCCCTGGTCGCCATTTGCCCATCTGAACCCCTCTGGTCGCACTTGCCCATCTGAACCCCCCTGGTCGCCATTTGCCCATCTGAACCCCCCTGGTCGCCACCTGCCCATTGAACCCCGTGGTCTCCATTTGCCCATTGAACCCCCTGGTCCCCACTGGTCGCCCCATTTGCCCCATCTCTGAACCCCCTCTGGTCGCCCATTGAACCCCCTGGTCCCCCATTGAACCCCCCTGGTCGCCACTTGCCCATCTGAACCCCCCTGGTCCCCACTTGCCCATTGAACCCCCTGGTCGCCATTTGCCCATCTGAACCCCTCTGGTCGCCATTTGCCCATCTGAACCCCCCTGGTCGCCACCTGCCCATTGAACCCCTGTGGTCCCATCGCCTTCCTCCCCGCCCCGGGCCAGGTAAACCCCACCGCCCCTATTTCCCCGATCACCCCCAGACCAGGTGAGCAGCCCAGATCCCCCCAAGCCCCCGGAGCAGCTGAGCCCCTCCGTGCCTCAGTTTCCCCCCGACTCACACGAGCCTTTCCCCCCAAGGTAACTCCACCCCCCATTCACACAGCCCCCCACCAGGGCAGCCCCAAACACCCCAAATCCCCCTCCCCACCTTTTTTTCTCCCCGCCGCACGGAGCCCCTCGACAGCGCCGCAAGCCTGGACATGTCGCGACAACACCGCGCAGCCCCCACAAGGGCCCGGACCCCTTCGGCCGCACTCCCGGAGGGTCCCCACGACCCCACGAGCCCCGTCCCCACTGACCGTGACCAGCAGCAGCACACGGAGCCAGCGCCGCCGGGAGCGGCGCATGGTGAGCGGGCTCGGAGCGGGGCAGGGCGGGCTCGGAGCGGCACGGAACGGCACGGAGCGGCACGGAACGGCACGGAGCGGCTCGGAACGGCACGGAGCGGCACGGAACGGCACGGAGATGGCACGGAAAGGGCTCGGTGCGGCTACGGAGATGGCACGGAGCGGCTCGGAGCGGCTCGGAGCGGGCACGGAGATGGCACGGAGCGGCACGGAACGGCACGGAGCGGCTCGGAACGGGCACGGAGATGGCACGGAAAGGGCTCGGAGCGGCACGGAGCGGCTCGGAGCGGCACGGAGATGGCAGAGATGGCTCGGTACGGGCTCGGAGCGGCACGGAGATGGCACGGAAAGGGCTCGGAGCGGCACGGAGATGGCACGGAAATGGCACGGCACGAACCAGGTCCGGACACAACTCTGAAACGCCCGGCTCTGCCCAAAGCCGAGCGCTGAATGCAGAGGAAAAGTGAGGGAGGGAGGTTTTAACTGGGCGGGACAGGGAGGGGAACAAGGGGCTGTCCCAGCCCAGGTTCCATCCCGGGCCAGACTGGTTTTTGCGAGTCACCAATGCACAGGAAAAGATGGAACCAGCCCCGGTCTTCTGAAGGTTCATTCCTGCACATTTTTGCAACCCAAAACCGCTGAGGTTCCTGTGTGCTGTTTGGTTTGCCCGAGAAACCGAATTGGTTTTCACAGCCGAGTTTGCTTTCAGAACTTTGCCTTCCTTTAAGTTTTCAGCCACTCTTATTTTCTCATCATTTTCGCTCACCCCTCAAGCGAATGAATAAGTTTCCCGAATCGCACTGGAGCGTTCTGTGATAATTTCTCTGGGTGTTGCTTCTTCTCGATCTTGCATTCTTTTCCTATCACTCATTAACTCCAGCGAGCAAGACCGCTTTTTTTTTTTTTTTTTTTTTTTTTTTTGTGTGTGTTCTCGGAAAAGGGTGTTAAATGGATAATCCTCATTCTGATGGGTTAGGATTAGGGTTAGGGTTAATGTGTAAAGGCACAGCATTTCAAAACTGTCGCCATCTCACCCTTGAGCTGGGAAGTGGGGAAATTCCGCCTTTTTTTTTTTTTTTTTTTTTTTTTTTTTTGGGGATAGAACCCGCGATGAAGGGCAAAAACAGTAAAAAGTTAAATCTTGGGACTTTCTGCTGTTACACAAACGGCTCTGCTGCTGCACATTATCAGGGGAGTTGTGGAAAAAAATTAATTCCAAGAAAAGTTGGATTTTTTTATTTTTTACTGAGATGGTGGAGGTGTGGTGGGAGTGTTGGAATGGAGCGGCAGAGGGGCTTTAGGAAGGACAGGAATGGGAGATTTCAGAGCCACTTCCAGCACCGAAAGGGGCTCCAAGAGAACTTTTCCAAATCTCTTTTAACCCAAACTGTTCCAGGACCGGGATTCTGAGAAGAGTTGTTAATGTTTTTCCGAGGCTTGAACTTTGAACTAATCCTTCTGGCACCTCCCCGGTGACTCACCGGAGGTTGTTAAAAAGTGTGTTTGCTGCCACTTTCCTAAGAAGTGCCCCAGGCGGGAAAAATCTGCAGGTGATGGGCTGAAAATGCGGCCCAGAAAAAAATGCGACGACCACCAAGGCAGGAAAGATGCGGCCAGCACCGAGTCAGGAAAAATGTGGCGAGCACCAAATGCGACCAGCACCGAGCTAGAGAAAATGCAGCTGGCCAAGAAAAGGGCTCAGTGCCCACAATGAGCAGCCCCTGCCCTGGGAGGAGAGCAGCGAAATTCCTTGGATCCATCTGGATGAGTGGGATCACAGCTAATCCGCTCCGGATGCGGATATTTGGGAAGCAATTTCTCCTTGGTGGCTGAGCTCAAGCCAGGACAAGCGGTGGCCACCCCACACAGGGAATTTTTCAGCCTGGCTGTGCCACGATGAATGAAGTTGAAGTGTGAATTCGAGGAGAAGAACAATTCTTGCTCGTTTCCTGGGTGGGTACTTCTATTACGAGCCCCAAAAAGTATGTAGGGCCTTTTGTTTGACCAAAATCATGTGTTCTGTGCTTTGGATACCGACTGCAGCTGAAGTCATTGAGTCCTCAGAGAATTACTCATTTTTCAGTTAGAGCAGAACTAGAACGGGCTTTAAGTCTAGGACTACAGCTAAGTTTTAATCGGTGTGCAAATAGGAGAGGGAAGGATTCACTCTCTCTGTTCATCTGAAAAATCAACCTGATGCTCTTTAGGGAGCTGAATTCAGCCAGGAAAAATCGGGATGTGTGGCAAGTGGAACACGCACGGTTCATCCTTTTTGCACAGCAGTGAGAAGAGGTGAATTCAGCCAGGAAAATCGGGATGTGTGGCAAGTGGAACACGCACAGTTCATCCTTTTTGCACAGCAGTGAGAGGAGATGCAGACCCTGGCATCCCATCCTTCCCACCCAACACTTGTTGGGAAGCCTCAGGGCTTTTTCTTTCCATCTCAGCCTCCCCTTTATAAACCTGCCCCGAGTTATCTGTGCTGACAAACCACAGGGAGAATATTTGTACAAAAGCAGCTCAGAGTCCAGCCCGAGGGGATTTAAGAAAGGTCAGAGGGGTCACCCCCTCCCTGTCCCCGGCCATCCCAAGGACTGGAACACTGGGCACACACATCATTCCCTCTCCCTGCAAGAATTTCCATCCTGTGGTTTTTATTTTTAAATTTTTTAATGTATTTATTGGGCAGACTCTTTCACGAGTGAGAAGGGGTGTGTTTTTATCTCTCAGGGCCAGACCTCCAGCCCTTATCACCCCCTGATTACCCCACAGCTCCCTCTGTGCAACCCAGCACAAAACTGGGGGGAAATTTGGCACCTTGAGAAGAAAAATCCCTCCAGTTTTGGGGTCTTAAATCCTCCCCTGGTTTGCTCAGTTGTGCTGAAAATGGAGAATAAAATGAGCATAAGGGTTGGAGCAGGAGCTTGAGTTCTAAGCTTGGAATCCCAGGTTTTTGGGGCCAGAATTCCAAGGGTTTGGCTCATAAAATTCCCAGGATTTGGGGGGTGGAATTCCCAGGATTTGGGGGCAGAAATTCCCACATTTTTGGGACAGAAATTCCAGGGGTTTAGGGCTGGGTGTTTCAGGATTTAGAGGACAAAACTTCCAGGTTTTTGGGGCCAGAATTTTTGGGGTTTTGGGGCAGGAATTCCCAGGGTTTGGGCCTGAAATTTCCAGGATTTTCAGGCTGAAATTCTGAGAGTTCTAAGCTTGGAATCCCAGGTTTTTGGGGCTGAAATTCCCAGGGTTTGGGTCTTAAAATTCCCAGGGTTTGGGCCTGATATTCCCAGGATTTTGGGTCTGAAATTCCCAGGGTTTTGAGGCTAAAATTCATGGGATTTTGGGGCTAAAATTCCCAAGATTTTTCAGGCTGAAATTCGGAGAGTTCTAAGCTTGGAATATCCAGATTTTTGGGGCAAGAATTCCTGGGGTCTGAGTCATAAAATTCCCAAGATTTTGGGGCTGAAATTCCCAGGATTTTGGGGCTCAAATTTCCAGGGTTTGGGGCTGAAATTTCCAGGATTTTTGGGCTGAAATTCCCGGGATTTTGGGGCTGAAATTCTCAGGATTTTGGGGCTGAAATTCCCAGGGTTTGGGGCTGAAATTTCCAGGATTTTTGGGCTGAAATTTCCGGGATTTTGGGGCTGAAATTCTCATGATTTTGGGGCTGGAATTCCCATAACTCATTTTCTCTGGCTGTAGAGAGAGAGTCTGAAAACCTGAAATTCCCACAGGGAATGGAGCAATAAAGGAATGACCTAGAAAGTTGAGCCTTATGAGCCAGGGTTAATGGGTAACCTCACTTGTGACACATTTCAGATCCTCCAAACGTTCCTGTCCACTCTGACTCAGCGTCTGTTTGCTCTGCCAGAGGTTGGGGTGTGGGGGGCTCTAATCTCCCCTCCCAGAGCGTCTCCCCCAGGGCTGTGACCCCCCCAGCACACCCTGGGGTACGTGACCATTCCTGTTTTATTATTTTGGAACGTCCCCATCCAGCGGTTCACTGTTTTGAGAGAATGAAAATGTTTAATAAAAAGACAATAGGAGATAAAATATAAAATAAAGGGTTAAAACGGCCGGGTGCTTGGCATGCTGCCAGGAGCACATTATTGCTAGGGGAACACCTCTTTAAATACGTTTTATAATTTATTTATCTGTTACATATTTATAGACTTTTATGCATAGTTAGCAGCTTTTGGGAACTGTTTAGCATGGCTGCTTTTTGGGTTTGCTTTTTTAGAGCATGCGTGTTTTTTGGTTTGTGGTTTTATTTTTTTTTTTTTTTTATTGCTTTTAATTTGGGTGGTGGTTTGGGCTTTTTGAAGCTGGTTGAGTGTTGATAATTGCTGTGTCAGCTGCGGGGTCTTTATTACTTGTTTATGGGCTGTTATTTTGACCAGGCAGGTAGTTTAAGCACACCATCTCTAAAAAACTCATGTCTAACTTTTACTATTAGCAAAGACTATATCCATATAGAAATGCTATGGTAACATTATACATACAGCATTTATCCCAATACTTGCAAAGAGCCAGCAACATGTCACACATTTATAACACTTTTCCCTTCAGTTCTGTGCTGCCTTCCCTCCTGTTTTGGTGCCTGGGAGGGATCTGAGGCAGCGAGATAATTTTGACCTTCCTCCTCTCTTCTTCCTCCTGATAAATGACTTAGTTGTCTCATAAATTCCAAGCTGAAAGAGAAATAATTTAAAAAAAGAAAGAAAAAAGCTCTGTGGCAAGCTGTGAACTTCATAAGAGTGGTGCTGCACCTTTCTTGGGCAAGTCTGGGCAAACCACCCTGGCCCTCCGTGCCTCAGTTTCCCCTCTGTGGTGGGAGGTGTGCTCGGATTTCTGCCCTCACCCCCTTTGCCTGATTTATTTTGGGGTTTGTGGTGTGCTCAGGGCAAGCAGGTGGATTCTTCATCCTTTCCCTTTCTCAAGGCAGCTTCCCTCAATGAGGGCACCCCAAATCTTCTCCAGGCTGAACAACCACTGCTCTTTATTATTCCCAAATTTGTGTGCTGGATCCCTGCTTCCCTGGGAAGAGCAGAGGGATTTATTTGGAATGATGGGATTTATATTCCCAAATTCCTGTGCTGGATCCCTGCTTCCTGGGAAGAGCAGAGGGATTTATTTGGAATGATGGGATTTATATTCCCAAATTCCTGTGCTGGATCCCTGCTTCCCTGGGAAGAGCAGAGGGATTTATTTGGAATGATGGGATTTATATTCCCAAATTCCTTTGCTGGATCCCTGCTTCCCTGGGAAGGGCTGAACGATGGAGAGCAGGGCAGGAATTCCTGGTTTTGCATTCCTCACCTATCCCAGTGCCTGGCTGTGAGCTCCCAGCTGGATCCATCCTCCTCCCCCAGTTTCTCCCCAGAGCAGGATCAGCTCATCCTTTGGCTCTCTCCATCCCCCAGCATGTGATCCTTGTTCCAGCTGCCTCCAGAACAAGCCCAAACCTCTCTGGAGCCTCCTTTGAACAAAGCCTCGTGATCCCAAACTGCCGTTTCCTTCCTGAATCAGCTTTTTTTTTTTTTTTTTTTTTTTTTTTTTTTTTTATTATTATTATTATTATTATTATTATTATTATTGGTTTTTTGGTTTGTTTTTTTTTTTCCCCCTGATATATTCCCTCCTTAAACCAGGCTGGATTTTGGCAGTTCCTAAGGTGGGAAGGCTTTTCCAGGCACAAAATGATGTTATTTTTGGGGTTAGAACTGGAGGGATCAATGAGAAATTTGGGCTTGGAAGGAGCTAAAAATAAACTCAGCCTGTGCTGAGTCATTCCCTGGTTTCCATGGGTTGGGTTTAAGGCAGCTCTGGGACCTTCCCTGCAGCATCGCTGGTGTCATCAAATTCCAGGGAATTCGGACCAATTCTGTTTAATTCTGATTTCAATTCCCTTTCCTCCCTAAGACACTTAGGCTCCAAATGTAAAAAAAAAAAAAAAAATCAGGGATGAAACCAGAGCAGCTCCACCCATGGCTGGAAAATCCCTTCCCCTTGGCGCCGCTCTGTGGCTTGACTGCCCTGGGCTGGATTTCCCAAATTTCCAGAAGAAGGAAAAACGAGGAGCAGAACAGGGGGTTTGCTCCCCCTTTTCCAGGAGCAGCATCGAAAAATGCTCTGGAAAATCCCAGATTTGAGGGGATGCAGGGACAAGTGTCCAAGGCCAGCTTGGATGGGATTAAAGCAGCCTGGGATGGTGGGATGGGGTTTAGGATGGGATTTAAGGATGGGATTTAACATATAAATAAAATATACAATTACTGTAATAATATCTATTTTAAAAGTGTCCTGCGTGTATTTTTATTTTTATTTTTATTTTTATTTTTATTTTTATTTTTATTTTTATTTTTATTTTTATTTTTATTTTTATTTTTATTTTTATTTTTATTTTTCTTATTTCTATTTCTATTTCTATTCTTCTTTTTATTCTATATAAAAATAAGACATATTAATTTTTATATATATAGGGACTATATATATATATATATATAAAAGCTCCCTCTCTCTAATATGAATTACAGTATTATAAAATATATAATGTTACATCAAATTCTGTATAAATTGTACATTATGCAGAAGTGTGTAATGTATTGTGATGTTCTATAGTTCACACAATAAGACATTATTATACATTATATAATAGCATATTGATTGAAATCAACTATATATTAATTATTTATTTATTAATTAATTATAATATAGTATTATATAATAATATAATTTCATGTTATTGTATAATGATATATTGTCATATCACATCTATAACATGGTATTGCATTATGTAAGTATATTACATTGTATTATATCACATTATATTACATTATATTACATTATATTATATTTATAATATAGTATTATAGCATATATTATGTACTAATTAATATGTAGTTATGATAAATATTAATTAAGTTTTATTGTTCTATAGTTTGTTATATGTACATTATTTAATATATTATAATTTATTATTATTATTATTATCAACATTATTTTTTATATGTTTTATGTTATATGATGAAGATTAATAATATACAACAAATATTTTACGTATATATATTTTTTCTATATGTATATATAATATATATATATTTTTCTCTATTTTCTATAGATATTGGAAATATACATTATATATAGATTATTATATATAGTTCCAAATAGCCGCAAACCCTGCCCTCTCACCAGCTGCCTTGACCTCGCTTATGACCTCACATATAACGCAGCAATGACGTCACAGTGACGTCATCACACGGGACCCTGGGGCGATTGTGGGCGGGGCCATCTCCGTGAGCCCTGGGCCGGCCCCGGCCGGCGACCTGCCCCCGGAGTGGGAGACGGATGACGAGCGCATGGCTTTCCTATTCTCGGCCTTCAAGCAGAGCCGCGAGGTGAACAGCACCGAGTGGGACAGCAAGATGGCCTTCTGGGTCGGGCTGGTGCTGGCCCGCGGGCGGCGGAGGGGCGCGGTGAGGACGTGCCTGAGGGAGCTGCAGAACGGCTTCGAGCGGCGGGGCAGCGTCCCCTTGGGGCTGGGCACGGTGCTCAGGGAGCTGCTCAGGTAAAGGAGCCTTGCCGAGGCTGTGGGGGTGTCAGGGGATGCGGCTGGGTCCGTGCTGTGCCAGCCTGGAGGGTGAATTGTGCGCTGTGCGGCCCCGGCACAAGCTGGGGCTGCCCTTGGAGACCTGGAAGTGTCCAAGGACACATTGGATGTTGCTTGTAGCAACCTGAGACAGCGAAAGTGGCACTGGGCACGGCGGGGGTGGCACTGGGCGGGATTTAAGGACCTTCCAACCCAAACCAGTGTGGGATTGTGTGATTTGCGGTTTATGGTGTGTGTCTGTGTGTGTAATTTCGGAATTCTGGGCAGGGAATCCGAGCTCACCCAGCTCGCAGGATAGGGGATCCCACAGGAATTTTGGTGTTAAATGGGGGATGTTCCTTGGAATGTTGTGGTGTCGAAGCTGCCAGGATGTGTTGAGCTGGTGTTTGCAACCAGAGGTTTTGTGCTGTGAAATTGGAGCTGGGGACTGGTGTCTCAAAGAGACTCAAAACAGCAGGAGCTCTGTTGGTGACCTGAAAATTAAACCCAGTAGATCTGAGAAGCTACAATTTGATATTGAACCAGAGCTATCACGAAATGGCTGATTACCCCTAAAACTGACCCTCCCTGTTCATTTCCTCGTTTGATGCCTCATCAGTTTCATGTCAGAAAAGTGGGAGAAACTTGCAAAGCGGGAAAAAGAGTAAACAAAAGGGATCCAGAGGAAGCAGGGGAGGAATGGAAACCTCTGTGTGCTTCCAGCAATAAGATCTCAAATTTGAGGTGGATCAGGTGATAGAAAACATCACTGGGGTGGAGGATGTGCAGGATATCCAAGGTTCAGTTCTGCATGAATTATCTTTTCCCTAGACGTGGGAAGCTCCAGAGGGAGTCAGACTTCATGGCCAGTGTAGACAGCAGCTGGATCTCGTGGGGTGTGGGAGTTTTCATCCTGAAGCCCCTCAAGTGGACCCTGTCCAGCGTGCTGGGGGACAGCAAAATTCCCGAGGAAGAGGAGGTGCTGATTTACGTGGAGCTGCTTCAGGTGAGTGTTTGTGTGTGTTTGTGTGTCTCCAGGGGAACCAGGAGTCATTCCATGTGCTGGGAAGGAGGGGTCAGGGCTGAGCAGATCTTCCTTGGTGCTCCTGAGGTGCTCAAAAGCCTGCAGAGTGATTTGGGGATGGGAAGTGATTTAGATCTGCTGGTGTTCCTTGAAAATGATGGAGGGCACAGGGCTGGAGGCAGGCTGGGAGAGCTGGGGAGGGGAAACTCCAGGGAGATCTCAGAGACCCTTCCAGGGCCTAAAGGGGCTCCAGGAGAGCTGGGGAGGGATTTGGACAAGGGATGGAGGGACAGGACACAGTGGAATGGCTCCCACTGCCAGAGAATGGATGGGTGGGATACTGGGCAGGAATTCCTGGCTGGGAGGGTGAGGAGGGGCTGAGATGGAATTCCCAGAGGAGCTGTGGCTGCCCCTGGATCCCTGAGAGTGTCCAAGGAAAGGTTGGATCCCCCTGGGACAGTGGGAGGTGTCCCTGCCATGGCAGGGGTGGCACTGGGTGGGATTTCAGGTCCTTCCATCCCAAACCATTCCATGACTTTTCACTGACTCCAAAAAAAAGGGAGGGATGAAATTCCTTGCTTGTCCAGGAAGGCAAGAACTGTGCTGGGAGCCAGCTGTGAATCCCAGCTGGAGCTGGTTCCAGTGTGGGACATGAGGGATGGAAATGCCCTGTCCCAGCAGCCCAGCTTCCCTGGCATTACTCACACTGCATTCCCATGGGACTGGGGCTGCCCTGGGGTCCTGTCCCAGCCCCTTTTCTCTCTCTGCTGCTCTCTGAGTCTGCAGAATGAGCCCCAAGTCTGGCTGTGCTTGTCTGGGTTACAGAAATGCAGGAAATCTTTAATTTTGATTTGGTTCAGAGCTGGGGAGGGATTTCCAGGAAGTGCAGGAGAAGCCAATTGATTGCCTGTGTGGTTCCTGTGCTGTTCCAGCATTTCAGGGAATGTCAATAGCAGAGTTTTGGTTTTTGTGGACAACTATTTTGGGAGTGGCTCCCTAGAACAGAGACTAGACAAGAGAATAAAGTGAGGATTTATGAAAAGCCTTCAATAAATAAACCTTGGGCAGCCAAATCCTCTGAGAGGGCTACAGGGTAAAATGGACACGAGATTTTCAGACAATTAAAAGTTTGGTTCATTATATCAGAGGTTAATTAATTGTCCAATTATTGCTTCAAGTGATGAAGTCATTTACCCCCATAACTCACTTTTATTTATACTTTTCAGGGCCTGAGGCTCTAGGGTGTCCTTGAGATTCAGGCCTAGAGGGGTTGTTTTTTGTGGGGTTTTTTTTGAGGGATTATTTTTGGGGTGTTTTTTAGAGTGATTGTTTTGTATGTTTCTTTAGAGAGACTGTTTTTTGTGGTTTTTTGACTGTTTTATGTGGGAGTTTTTTTAAGGGATTGTTTTTTTTGTTTTGTTTGAGGGATTGTTGTTTTTGGTTTTTTAGAGGTCTGTTTTTGTGTTTTTTAGAAGGATTATTTTTGTTTTTTTTTTTTTTTGAGGGATTGTTTTTTATGGTTTTTTTAGAGAGATTGGTTTTGTTGTTTTTTAGAAGGATTATTTATTGTCTTTTTTTAAGAGGGATGGTTTCTTGTGGTTTTTTTTTTTGGTGGGAGATTGGTTTTTGTGTTTTTTTAGAGGAACTGTTTTTGTGTTTTTTAGGAGAATTATTTTTTGTGTGTTTTTTAGCAGAATTATTTTTTGTGGATTTTTTTTAGGGACTGTTTTGTGTTTTTTGGAAGAATTATTTTTTGTGTGTTTTTTAGCAGTAGTATTTTTTGTGTGTTTTTTTTTTTTTGAATTATTTTTTCTGGATTTTTTTAGGGACTGTTTTGTGTTTTTTTGGAAGAATTTTTTTGCCAAATTATTTTTGTGTGTTTTTTTTTGCCAAATTATTTTTTTGTGTATTTTTTCGCCAAATTATTTTTGGTGTATTTTTTAGCAGAATTATTTTTGGTGTATTTTTTAGCAGAAATATTTTTGATGTGTATTTTAGCAGAATTATTTTTGTGTATTTTTATCAGAATTATTTTTTGTGGATTTTTTTGAGGGACTGTTTTGTGTTTTTTGGAAGAATTATTTTTTGTGTATTTTTAGCAGAATTATTTTTTGTGTATTTTTTAGCAAAATTATTTTTTGTGTATTTTTTAGCAGAATTATTTTTGGTGTATTTTTAGCAGAATTATTTTTTGTGGATTTTTTTGAGGGACTGTTTTGTGGTTTTTGGAAGAATTATTTTTTGTGTATTTTTTCGCCAAATTATTTTTGGTGTATTTTTTAGCAGAATTATTTTTGTGTGTATTTTTTATCAGAATTATTTTTTGTGGATTTTTTTGAGGGACTGTTTTGTGTTTTTTGGAAGAATTATTTTTTGTGTATTTTTTAACAGAATTATTTTTGGTGTATTTTTAGCAGAATTATTTTACGTATATTTTTTAGAGCGACCGTTTTATACAACCAAATACAAACACAGTCACTCCAACTCCATACAAAATTTCAAATCCCACATTCCCACAGTTCAGAATTTGAAAAGCACAAAGAGCAAGCCCTAAATGCCCCCCTGGCTGTGTTGCAGGAGAAAGCAGAGGAAGTTTACCGCCTGTACCAGAGCTCTGCCCTCTCCTCCCACCCCGTGGTGGCCCTGGCCGAGCTCCGCTCCCTCTGTGCTGGGCTCTGCCCTGATGAGAGAACTTTCTACCTGTTGCTGCTGCAGCTGCAGAAGGAGAAGAGGGTCACCATCCTGGAGCAGAATGGAGAGAAGGTACAGGGTCCAGGTGACTGATTTTGGGTGGTATCATCCCTGTCTTGCCTCCCATCTGCCTGCAGAGAAGTGGATTTCTGGTTAGATTACTGGTGATTTTGAACTGATTTCTCAGTATCAGAATCAGGCCAATCTTTAAATTCAGGTTAAATTTCTTCCATTAAGTCACACTGCTCTAGGATTCCTCCCTGTTTACTTAACCTGGTGTGGATTCCTCTCTCTCAGCCTTCATTTTCAATCTACTTCCTTTCTTTCCCTTCTTTTTCCTTCTTTTTCTTCCTCTTTTCCTCTTTCCCTTCCTTCTCTCTTCCTCACCTGGTGCCTCTTTCCCTTCCTTCTTTCCCTTCCTTCTTTCCCTTCCTCCTTTCCCTTCCTCCTTTCCCTTCCTCCTTTCCCTTCCTCCTTTCCCTTCCTCCTTTCCCTTCCTCCTTTCCCTTCCTCCTTTCCCTTCCTCCTTTCCCTTCCTCCTTTCCTTCCTCCTTTCCCTTCCTCCTTTCCCTTCCTCCTTTCCCCTTCTCCTTTCCCTTCCTCCTTTCCCCTTCCTCCTTTCCCCTTCCCTCCTTTCCTTCCTCCTTTCCTCCTCCTTCTTCCTTCCTCCTTTCCCTTCCTTCTTTTCTTTTCCCTTCTTCTCCTCTCCCTTGTCCTCTCCCTTGTCCTCTCCCTTGTCCTCTCCCTTGTCCTCTCCCTTGTCCTCTCCCTTGTCCTCTCCCTTCTCCTCTCCCTTCTCCTCTCCCTTCTCCTCTCCCTTGTCCTCTCCCTTGTCCTCTCCCTTGTCCTCTCCCTTGTCCTCTCCCTTGTCCTCTCCCTTGTCCTCTCCCTTGTCCTCTCCCTTTTGTCCTCCCTTGTCCTCTTTTGTCTCCTCTCTCCCTTCTCCTCTCCCCTTTCCTCCCTCTCCTTCCTCCTCTCCTTCTTTTCTTTTCCCTTCTTTTCTTTTCCCTTCTCCTCTCCCTTCTCCTCTCCCTTCTCCTCTCCCTTCTCCTCTGCCTTTTTTCCCTCCCTCCCTCCCTCCCTCCCTTGTCACAGTGTTCCTAACTCAGATTTTTGGGAGGTGACTGCAGGCTGTGCTGCTCTGATTTCAGATTGTGAAGTTTGCCCGAGGCCTCCACGCCAAGGTGTCCCCCATGAATGATGTGGACATTGGAGTTTATCAGCTGATGCAGAGTGAGCAGCTGCTCTCACAGAAGGTGGAGTCCCTTGCCCAGGAAGCAGAGAAGTAATTTGGGGAAGGGTGGTGGGAACAAACATCTGTGGGATGTATAATTTTGGGACACCATTAGAAGCTGCTTTCTTTGTGTTGTTCTTTCCTGTTCATAAACAAAACAGTCACAGCCTTGTGCTGGGCCAGCTTTGCCAGCCTTTGTTCCCTGCTCACTGTGAAAACAAGGTGCAGGGAATGGCTCTGAGGAATCTTTGCAAAAATGTGGAATTTATTCAAGGACTTGTGGGACTCAATAGTACTTTGAGGGTGGTTGTATCCAAAATGTGGTGCCCTTAGAGAGAGGGAGAGGGTGGCTGTGGTTTGTAAAACAAGGAAGAAATTTCCTTTTTCCATCTTGCAGGTGTAAAGAGGATGCCAGGAGTGCTTGCAGAGCTGGGAAGAAGCAGCTGGTGAGTGAAACTCGCAGATAAATGTCCTGGAGCTGCTGCAGAACTGCAGGGTTAAATTTGGGCCTTCATCCCAGGGGTGGTGAAGTAAAAACTTCCCTTCAAGTGAAGGATTTATTTTTGGAGAGTGAGGTGCTGAAGGGAAATGGAGATAAACTCTAAAACCCACTTGTTCTGTGTGTACCTCGGGGGTTCCTGGTTGGTTTTGGTTCTTTTTAACAACATCATCTTTGGATACAACAAACATAATTTTAAATGATAAATAAATTGCTGCATCATTTGGATACAATACACAGCATTTTAAAGAGCCAGTCTGGAGTTCTGCATCCTTCATTTCAGCTCTTATACTTATCTTTCCCAACATTTTAATATTTGTAAAAAGCATGTAATATAATGCAATGTAATGCAATGTAATAGAATGTAATATAGTGTAATAGAATAGAATAATAATAGAATGTAGTGTAATAGAATAGAATAATAATAGAATGTAGTGTAATAGAATAGAATAATAATAGAATATAGTGTAATAGAATAGAATAATAATAGAATATAGTGTAATAGAATAGAATAATAATAGAATATAGTGTAATAGAATAGGATAATAATAGAATATAGTGTAATAGAATAGGATAATAATAGAATATAGTATATAATGTAATAGAATATAGTATGATATAATGTAATAGAATATAGTATGATATAATGTAATAGAATATAATATGATATAATGTAATATAATATGATATGATATGATATAATATAATATAATATAATATAATATAATATAATATAATATAATATAATATAATATAATATAATATAATATAATATAATATAATATAATATAATATAATATAATATAATATAATATAATATAATATAATATAATATAAATTCTATATTCTGTTCTATTCTGTTATGTTATAACAGAATATGTGTATAGTACATACATATAGAATCTGTATTCTGTATCTGTTATTCTGTTACTCTGTTCTGTTCTGTATAATCTGTGTCAATGATACAATCTACACTCTGTGCCTGTCCCCTGAGCTGTGTGTGTGTCCCTGGGCAGGCCCTGCGGTGCCTCAAGGCCAAGCGCAGGACGGAGCGGCGGATCGAGGAGCTGCACTCCAAGCTGGACACGGTGCAGGGAATCCTGGATCGGATCTACGCCTCGCAGACAGACCAGATGGTACTGAGGGCTGCTCCTCCTCAGCTCCCTGAGCTCCTCCCTGAGCTCCTCCCTCTCCCTGAGCTCCTCCCTGAGCTCCTCCTCCCTCCCTGAGCTCCTCCCTCCTCCCTGAGCTCCTCCTGAGCTCTTCCTCCCTCCTGAGCTCCTCCCTCCTCTCCCTCCTCTCTCCCTGAGCTCCTCCCTCTCTCCCTGAGCTCCTCCCTCTCTCGCTGAGCTCTTCCTCCCTGGCTTCTCCGTCCCTGAGCTCCTCCGTCTCTGAGCTCATCCTCTCTCCATGAACTCCTCCCTGAGCTCCTCCCTCCCTCTCTAAACTCCTCCTCCTTCCCTGAGCTCCTCCCTCTCTCCCTGAGCTCCTCCCTCTCTCCCTGAGCTCCTCCTCTCTCCCTCCATGAGCTCCTCCCTCTCTCCCTGAGCTCCTCCTCTCTCTCTCCCTGAGCTCCTCCTCCCTCTCTCCCTGAGCTCCTCCTCTCTCTCTCCTCTCCTCCTGAACTCTCTCCCTGAGCTCTTCCTCCCTCTCTCCCTGAGCTCCTCCTCCTTCCTTGAGCTCCTCCCTCTCTCCCTGAGCTCCTCCCTCTCTCCCTGAGCTCCTCCCTCTCTCCCTGAGCTCCTCCTCCTCCCTGAGCTCCTCCTCTCTCTCTCCCTGAGCTCCTCCTCCTCTCTCCCTGAGCTCCTCCTCCTCTCCCTGAGCTCCTCCCTCTCTCCCTGAGCTCCTCCCTCTCTCCCTGAGCTCCTCCCTCCCTGCCCCTCTTCCCTCCCTCCTTCCCCTCAGGGGTGGGATTTACCCTGGGAATTGCCTCCATTTCCTGTTCTTTCTCCAAGGCTCCTGCTTGGGAAGCAGCTCTGGAGAGGAGCTCCCACTGTTTGCATCAGCACTGTGCATCTTTGTCTTTTAGTTTTCATTTCAAGATATTTCAGGCTGGACTTCACCAGCACTGTGAATCTTGTCTTTTATTTTAAATTTCCAGTTATTTAACACCTCCCAGGCTGGAGTTCATTTGCACTGTGCATCTTCATAACTTTTATTTTGAATTTCCAGATGTTCAATGCCTTCAAGCCTAGAGTTCATCAGCACTGTGCATCTTTGTCTTTTCTTTTAAATTTCCAGATATTTAATGCTTACAAGCCTGGAGTTCTTGTGCATTGTGCATCTTCATCTCTTTTATTTGGAATTTCCAGGTGTTCAATGCCTACCAGGCTGGAGTGGGAGCTCTGAAGCTTTCCATGAAGGATGTGACAGTGGAGAGGGCAGAGAACCTGGTGGATCAGATCCAAGAGGTACTGGAGCAGCCAGGGGGGTGTGGATATTCCCAGATATTCATTCATTATTCATCCTTTGGTTGCTTTTAATTATTTAGGGGTTTTTTTTGTTTGTTTTTTAGTTTTTAGTTTAGTTTTTGTTTTTTTTTTTTTTGCACCTAAGCAAACTGACTTAATTTTGAGCTAAAACATCAGCAAGAAGAAGATTTCTCTGTCTTCATGTTTTGCTGTTCTGTATTTTAATTTATTTTAAATTTGTGCATTTTATGTTTTTTTGTTTTTTTTTTTTTTTTTGATCAGCAGTACTGGGGAAGCACCCAGCTTTCCTATAAAGTTTATTAAAAATACAATTGTAAAAATACAAATCAGACCTTTGGAAGCTGGAATGCAACTGTGTACATGAAACAGCCTGACATTTCATTTTATTTCATTTTATTTCATTTTATTTCATTTTGAGATGTTCTGGTTTTGTTCTGTTTTTATTCTATGTATTTTATCAGCTTCTATTTTATTCTATTTTGTTTTAATTCTATGTTTTTTTATTTTGTTTTAATTCTATGTATTTTTATTTTGTTTTAATTCTATGCATTTGTATTTTGTTTTAAGTCTATGTATTTTTATTTTGTTTTAATTCTATTTTTTAAAATTCTGTTTTATTCTATTTTATTTCATTTTATTTTATTGGTTGGTTTTTTTCCCCATAGGTTGCACTTGATCCCAAAGGTCTTTTCCACCCTATTTAATTCTATAATCTGCATTTCAGTGGGGGACAGAGTTAATTCTGTAGGAATTGAAGTGAGCAGAGCAGCCAAGGATTAATTTTTTAGCACCATCAGCTCAAACTGAGACTTCAGCCTGAGCTGAGGGGCTGAGACATTTCAGTCTTCAGCTTCCTGATTGTGCAATTTCAGCTCTTTATTTCTGTGAAAAAACTCAAATCAGAGAGAGATTTTTACTCCCACTTTGAAATTCTGGTTTGGGTTTGATCCTCAAATGTGCCACACTTGGTCTTGTTATTTATTATTGTGAAAAAGAATTCTATTTTATCTTCATTTTCCTTGTGAAAACCATGGTAGAAATGTCTTTTGCATTAATTCCTGCTGCCTTTAGGTCAAATTCTGTTTGGGTTTTTTTTTTTTTTTTGTTATTTCTCCTTTTGATAAAGCAGCTGCAGTAGGGCACAAAATTAATTTCTAATCTTTATCTGCTTGTGTTTATTTTGCCTCAGCTTTGTGACACTCAAGATGAAGTGGCCCAGACTCTGGCTGGAGTGGGGATCAATGGGCTGGGTATGTCCTGGGCTTTGATGCTTTGCTCCTCCTTTCCCTGATCCACCCCTTCCCTTCTCCCTCCTTTCCCTTCTCCCTCCTTTTCCTTCTCCCTCCTTTTCCTTCTCCCTCCTTTTCCTTCTCCCTCCTTTCCCTTCTCCCTCCTTTCCCTGATCCATCCCTTCCTTTCCTCCTCCTTTCCCTTCTCCCTCCTTTCCTTCTCCCTCCTTTCCCTTCTCCCTCCTTTCCTTCTCCCCTTTCCTTTCCCTTCTCCCTCCTTTCCCTCCTTTCCCTTCTCCCTCCTTTCCTTCTCCCTCCTTTCCTTCTCCCTCCTTTCCCTTCTCCCTCCTTTCCCTTCTCCCTCCTTTCCTTCTCCCTCCTTTCCCTTCTCCCTCCTTTCCTTCTCCCTCCTTTCCTTCTCCCTCCTTTCCCTTCTCCCTCCTTTCCCTTCTCCCTCCTTTCCTTCTCCCTTTTCCTCTCCCTCCTTTCCCTTCTCCCTCCTTTCCCTTCTCCCTCCTTTCCTTCTCCCTCCTTTCCCTTCTCCCTCCTTTCCCTTCTCCCTCCTTTCCCTGCTCCCTCCTTTCCCTTCTCCCTCCTTTCCTTCTCCCTCCTTTCCCTTCTCCCTCCTTTCCTTCTCCCTCCTTTCCTTCTCCCTCCTTTCCCTTCTCCCTCCTTTCCTTCTCCCTCCTTTCCCTTCTCCCTCCTTTCCTTCTCCCTCCTTTCCCTTCTCCCTCCTTTCCTTTCTCCCTCCTTTCCCTTCTCCCTCCTTTCCTTCTCCCTCCTTTCCCTTCTCCCCCCTTTCCTTCTCCCTCCTTTCCTTCTCCCTCCTTTCCTTCTCCCTCCTTTCCCCTCCCTCCTTTCCTTCTCCCTCCTTTCCCCTTCTCCCTCCTTTCCTTCTCCCTCCTTTCCTTCTCCCTCCTTTCCTTCTCCCTCCTTTCCTTCTCCCTCCTTTCCCTTCTCCCTCCTTTCCTTCTCCCTCCTTTCCCTTCTCCCTCCTTTCCCTTCTCCCTCCTTTCCTTCTCCCTCCTTTCCCTTCTCCCTCCTTTCCCTTCTCCCTCCTTTCCTTCTCCCTCCTTTTCCCTTCTCCCTCCTTTCCCTTCTCCCCCTTTTCCCTTCTCCCTCCTTTCCCTTCTCCCTCCTTTCCCTTCTCCCTCCTTTCCCTTCTCCCTCCTTTCCCTTCTCCCTCCTTTCCCTTCTCCCTCCTTTCCCTTCTCCCTCTTTTCCCTTCTCCCTCCCCACATTCAGCAGCTTCCTGGGGGAATAAACCTTCCCCAAATTCCATTTCTTGGCTGGAATGGGGAGCAGGGAGTTCTCCCCCTCTCAGTTTATTCATCTCCAAATCCTCATGGTCCCTGGTTTGGGCTGGATTTCAGTTCAAAGCTGTGTAATGTTGGTTGAAATCTATTTTTAGGGTGGCTGCTGCTTTATTTTTTTGAAGTGATGAGCTTTTTCCTCTGGTCTGGCTGTTGCTGCAGCTTGTTTGCCTCTGCTGAAAGGTGCCAGAGCTTCTTGGCCTCAGTGCCAAGATAAAAAATTCTCCTCCCTGAGATCAGGATCGAATTTTCAGTCCTTTAAAAGAAGTACAGGAAATTCCCTGTGAGTAACAATGGATGGGAGGAATAACAGCTCTGGTTTGGATCTCAGTGCTGTGAGGATGCCACTGAATTCTCCTTGGAGCTGAAATGTTTTCTTTAACCAGCAGAGATGGACTCTGAGGAGCTGGAGAAGGAGCTGGACAGTCTCCTGCAGGACTCCAGCAAGGATTCCCTGGATCTGCCTCCTGTTCCCCAGAAGGTGCTGAGTGCCCCCCTGTCAGATGCTGAGCTGGAGGCTGAGCTGGAGCAGCTCTCTGTGTCTGCTGGAGGTGGGAATGGCAGCAGGGCCTGGGGGGAGCTGCTCTGGGAGCACAGGGCTCAGCACAGCTAAAACCAGTCCTGGCAGAGCTGGGAACTCTGCCTGGTTCAGAGAGCTAAACTGGTCCTGGCAGAGCTGGGAATTGTGCCTGGATCCTGGTTCAGAGAGCTAAACCAAATCTTGAGAGCTGGGAATTGTGTCTGGATCCTGGTTCAGAGAGCTAAACTAGTCCTGGAGAGCTGGGAATTGTGCCTGAATCCTGGTTCAGACAGTTTAACCAGTCCTGGCAGAGCTGGGAATTGTGCCTGGATCCTGGTTCAGACAGTTAAACCAGTCCTGGCAGAGCTGGGAATTGTGCCTGGATCCTGGTTCAGACAGTTAAACCAGTCCTGGCAGAGCTGGGAATTGTGCCTGGATGCTTTGACAAGGATGGAGGGAGAGCTGCAGGCTCTGTGTGGGAGCTGCTGCTTGGACTAATTGCTTTTTAAGTTTAATGAAGCTGTACAAAGCCAGGCAGTGTTGGAAGGGATAAAACAGGATTTTTCCAGCACTCAGCATCTTCCCTGGAATCCTCTTTATGTAGGACAGGCCTGCTTAAACTGGGCTTTATTTGCTGATAAGGAAATTGAAAATAAGAGTGATAAATAAATAATATTTTATTATTTATTAATGATCTTTTTGGGTCCCTTCCAAGTCAGGATATCCAGTGATTTAGTGAATGACCAGAGTTTATGAGTTTGAACTGAGCTTTCCCTACACCTGTCCTGCACAGTTTCAGTTTTCCTTTTGGGAATCTGTTCATGAGCAATTCCACAGGAATTGTGTAGTTTTCTTTCTGTTTGGGCAGGTTATAACCTCAATTTCCAGAGAATTCCCAATCAAATGTGGAACATGTGGCTGCAGGGGGATGGAGCTGAGCAGGGAAGCAATGAGACAGTTTGGAATTTTATTGGGGGATTGTGGATGTGTTGAGGCACTCTGGAATTTTTTTGGGGGGTTGTGGATGTGTTGAGGCACTCTTTAATTTTTTGTGGGGGTTGTGGATGTGTTGAGACACTCTTTAATTTTTTTTGGGGATTGTGGATGTGTTGAGGCACTCTGGAATTGTATTGTGGATGTGTTTGATGAGTTCTGATCCCTTCTCTATTGCAATTCTCTTCACAGATCTGGCACAAAAGACTCCCTCTGCTTCTTCTGAACCCAAAACAGCTCTGGGACTGAATCTCTGAAGAGCCAACAGAATTCCTGTTGCTGCAGTTTGGGAAGTTGTCTCAATGTTCCTTAACTCATGACCAGAACTTCCAAGGAGAGGGGGACACCCCCATGTCCTTCTGGATCTGTCTCTGCTCAGCAGCAGGAGCTCCTGCCATGACAATCCACTCTGGACCTGGCCCCAGCTGGTTTTTGTCATCTCTGTGCCAACATCTGCACTGGTCACATCTGACTTGTGACCCCAAGTCACTGCCACATCCTGGGAACACAACTCCAGGGAAGATAAAACTCTTCTGTGTCCATAACAGTGCTCGGTTTTGGGTTTGATTTTGATTTCTCTTCCTTTTGCTGTGGCTGGTGTTGAGAATCTGAGTAGCAGCAGCCTTGCAGTGGCTCAACATTTGGCTGTTTGTGTGGTTGTTTTGAACACTTTGGCACATCAGTTACACCTGGTGGTTGTTGTGTCCCTCCCTCTGCATCCTGCACTCCCAGCCAGGCACTGCAACTGCTCAGCTTTAGGAGATTTTGGTGCTGCTCAGACAGGGCAGCAATGGCAAGCACAAGACAGAAGAATCCCTCTGTCTGTAATGACATTAAAGCCTTAAAAGGGAGACCTGCAGAAGATGCCCCCAGAGGAGTTTCAGGCTGTTGTGGCCAGGGCTGGGTGCTGGCACTGGAAATGGAGCTGGTGGCTGTTTGTGTGTCCTCCCTGCCAGCCAGACTCGTTGGGAGCTGCAGGGTGATTTGGGCTGGGAGGAGAAGGGATCCCTTGGGACAGCACAGCTCCAGGGAACAGCTCTGCCTTCAGCCCTGGAGCTGCAGTCCCACAGGATTGTGTGTTCCCAAAAAACCCCAAACCCAGCCCCTGTGCATGTTTTTGATGCACAAAACTCCTGAGCACCACACCAGAGCCAAACCCTCATCTTCTGCAGGTCACTTTTTACCCCTTGTGTGCACATGGAAAGGTGGGAAGCCCAAATCCCTGAACAATGGAGCTTCCAGAGGGGAATGTGCCCTTCCCTGGGGTTCCTGAGCATTCAGTGCCTGGCTGCCTGTGCATGGATCAGCAGCCCTGTGCCCAAATCCCTGACTGGGAATGGATCCCAGCAGCACTGGGAATGTATTCCTGTACTGGGAATGTATTCCAGCAGCACTGGGAATGTATTCCTGCACTGGGAATGTATTCCAGCAGCACTGGGAATGTATTCCTGCACTGGGAATATATTCCTGTACCACTGGGAATATGTTCCAGCACCACTGGGAATGTATTCCTGCACTGGGAGTGTGTTCCTGTACTGGGAATGTATCTCAATACTGGGAATGTATTCCTGCAGCACTGGGAATGTGTTTCTGCACCATTGGAATGTATTCCTGCACCACTGGGAGTGTGTTCCTGTACTGGGAATGTATTCCTGCACCACTGGGAATGTATTTCAGTACTGGGAATGTATTCCTGCACCACTGGGAATGTATTTCAGTACTGGGAATGTATTCCAGCACTGGGAATGCATCTCAGCACCACTGGGGATGTATTCCTGCAGTACTGGGAATGTGTTCCTGCACTGGAAGTGTGTTCCTGCACCATTGGGAATGTATTCCAGCACCACTGGGAATGTATTCCTGCACTGGGAATGTATTCCAGCACCACTGGGAATGTATTCCAGCACCACTGGGATGTATCCCAGCACTTCCACGCTGCCTCTCCACCCTCCATTCCTCAGTGGCAGTTTGGGATGATGGGAATGGGGGCTGGAATTTCCCTTCCTGGTGATCCTTTCTTGCTCACTCAGCCCCAGCACCAAGGGGGTGTCCCTGAGGGTGTCCCCAAGGCCAGGGGATGTCCCTGGGGCTGTCCCCAGTCCCATGGGGTGTCCCTGGGAGTGTCCCCAGCACCAAGGGGGTGTCCCTGAGGGTGTCCCCAAGGCCAGGGGATGTCCCTGGGGCTGTCCCCAGTCCCATGGGGTGTCCCTGGATGTGTCCCCAGGTCCAGGGGGTGTCTCTAGGAGTGTCCCCAGTCCCAGGGGGTGTCCACCAGACTTTATTTAACCTTTAAAAATCCCATTATTAAATATTACCACAATAAATAATCTGTCTGTTTTTCCTGAGCAGCCTCTGCTGCTTTTTGGGTGGCACCACCTTCATTCCTGGGGTCATTTTGGACACAATTCCTGCTTTTCCTTATCTTCCCCCTTTTTTTTTATCACTCTGCATCTCAAACCTTCACTTTCAAAGCTCACAGTCACTTTGCCCATGGAGAAAAGAAAACCAGTTCTCATGAACCCCTTGGTTTTGTAGCAGACAATTCCTAAAGCTGATTTTGGGACAGTTTTTCACCCAGCTTTGTGTTCTAATTGTAATTAAGCAGCTCAGACTGAGAGCCTGGTACTGATTTTCCCTCTGCCTGAAGAAAATCGATGTCAATTGTGTGGCCTGGTGTATAAAAAAACAAATTTCCCTCTAAACCCACAATGCCTAAACCTGGAATTCCCAGGCTGCTGATGCTGTTTCCTCTGCTGAGGTTTGATCTGATCCCTGGAGTGCTCCCATGGATTTTTTCCAGGGCTCAGGTCTCACCTACAACCTGGATTTTTTCAAGTCTGACTTTGCCTCTTTTCTCCCCTGATCTCAGAACTTGGCCCTTCCCTGGAAATGCAGAGGGATTCCTGCAGGAATAAACACTTCCCTGTAATCCAGGGATGCACCAGCCGTGCTGGAAGTGACATTCAGGAGTTAAAGCCAAGCAGCTGCTGCTTATTTGGAGTGGCTGGTGATTTTCTGCCTTTGATGCAGAGTGGGGGATGTAATCAGGGTGCCTGAAATGGAGAATTTTCAGGATATTTTGGTGAGACAGCAGGGAAAGGAAATCAAGGGCAGCCTCTTGCTGGGTGAGGAAATTAAATATAAAAACTTTGAGCTGAATTGCCATCAAACTGGAATATTTTCATGCTGGAGAGCTGTTTAAAATAGTGCTTAACTTGAGCTTGGGAAAAAAAAAAAGGAACATTATTATAAAATAATGCAGCTGCCTCAGGGGAGGGGATTTGATCTCTCGCAGGAGGAGCTGCTGGGTTTGGTTTGCCTGTGACAGCAGAACCCGAATTTCTGCACCAGGTGTGATCCAAAATGCACAGAAATTGGAATTTGGGAGAGAGAGGGACAGAACCGGGACAGAACCGGGACAGAACCGGGATGGGGGAGAAGAGCCGGGACAGCAGGAGGAGCCGGGATCGGGCGGGAGGAGCCGGGACAGAGCGGGAGGAGCCGGGACAGGGCAGGAGGAGCCGGGACAGGGCGGGAGGAGCCGGGACAGAGCGGGAGGAGCCGGGACAGGGCGGGAGGAGCCGGGAGAGGGCGGGAGGAGCCGGGACAGAGCGGGAGGAGCCGGGACAGGGAGGGAGGAGCCGGGACAGGGCGG